>UELX01000587.1:0-69694 GCA_900480035.1 Eupelmus urozonus | reverse complement strand
AGTTGATTTTTATTTTATTTTGAGTTCATTTGGGTTTTATAATATTGTATTAGTTGCTGCATGGTGATGTGACAATTCACAATTGCAGTGGTTCATGGAGATCCTGGTTGATTCCAATTGCTCTGGGCGTACTGGCAACACTTGTCTACCGCTACTTCATCAGTGCTCACTAACAAGAAGAATTCGCTCCAGCATTTAATCACTATTGTTGATGCTAAATAACGATACTGTTACAAGATATACGTAACAGATGTCTACATGTTAAATGGACACCTGCACTGGATGGAAGAGTGTATCTGTTGTATCGAAAACATTACCAATATTATATGTAAAGCAGCTGCAAGAGGGAGAGCGCTTATCGAGTAAATGAATTATTACTTAATGTAAATCTATAAAGATTTTGTTCCGTAAATTGTACAATTCACAGAACAAAATGGCGCATGCGCGTTGCTAGACACAAATTTATGTAGTTTTGAGTAGGATTTTTTCTAAAGTATCATATTTGCAGGAGTTCGTAAAATATGAATGATTATTAAACTTTTATATTTTAAATATGCAACCATAATTACTTTACTGCCAGGTTCTGCCTGCATTTTAATCAAGATTATGATCTTGCATTTTGTAATCTCGTTTTTTTAATCGGTGATGATTTTCCGATTATTGTTGTAAATGGGAAATTTATATACTTTGAAGTTATATAGCTATATTTTCCAAGATAAATAATAAAAACAGGGTTAAAAATAAAAAAAAAATGTAGTTAAACAAACTTTTAGACCTTTTCCATAATTTAAGAACGCTTACAAGTTTTAATTTTCACATGAAAATTTTTTTCTAAAATCATTTATTAAAAACTGCAGTGATATTTTTCACTCAATTTGAATATTTTAATCCTATTATTAGAACTAATATATAATTAATAATTTTATTTTTTCATAATTTAATAATATATATAATTATTAATATAAATAATTCATAATCAGCTACATTTGATGTTTGAAGGCCGGGAAGGGGAGACAAGAATCGGTAATTATACATACATTTCAAGTTGAACATTAATCATAGTAAATAATAATTTGTTGAACTAATTTCAAAGGTAAAATAAGCGTTTATTCTTATGCATACATACTAAACAACAAATTTTTTTATGCGCATTTTAACTACAACAATTTACTTTGAATTTTTTCTTTTTCTTTCCTTATTCTGGCGTCGAAAAGATAATCCAGACTTGGTATAAATGCGCACGAACATCTTGACAAAGTGTTCCAAGAAAATTACATTATTCATGAAAATACTCGGATGTAAAACATGTTTTATTTTCTTTTACGAATTCATTCATACCAATACTTTTTCGTAAAATAAAAAAAATATATATAAGTACAAAAAAAAGCTTTAAGAGATTTTAAAAGTCATGAATTAAAAAATTATGAATTTGAAATTATGAAAATTTAAATAAAATTATGAAAAGAACTATATTCGAGTTAGATATAAAAAAATTATGAAACTTCACGGTTCATGGTTTAATAAAGTTTTAATGAAGTATTTAATTGGCGTCTCGCCAGACGCGCAGACAAGTTCAAAAGCGCACGTACGCGCTCGTGTCTTTCGTGCCTCGGTCTTAAATTTTTCCGGTATTCAGGGGGCTGTGCTTCGTGCAATTAAAGCAATCAAGCTCATAAAAGTGCGTCTTCGCAGACCAGTTATAACATCATCGATCAATTGCGCTACATTAAAAAATATAGGGACTTTGTCTTCAATAAAGCGACGATATAAATTCGAGATGATTGACACTCGACAAATGATCTCGTTATGACACAAGAATTTTCAAAATTCTAATTGTTATAATAGTTTTTCTTTTGACCAAATCAATTTTTTTTTTAAATTTACTTTATTTAAGTTAAAACTTTAATTTGAAGTTTTTATTCGAAAATATCCTATTACATTATTTTTTTTATAAAAATCTCAGCCCTTATTTCAGAAGATTTTTATTTAAAAATTTTGTATGCAGAATAACTTGTATTTCGATTGAATTTAAAACAATTTTTACGAGATCGATACAGGAAATTTTTTAATACATTAAACGAATGATATTTTTATTCAGATTTATAGGAGACCATCTGCTTCTAATTTTAACAGGAAGTGAAGCTGCGAAAGTCACGTGAAAGTCAATTGGCATTACCGACTGAGTAAGTGAACCTTCGTAATTATTTATTAATTCGTGTACCTAAAAACATTTAGTACATATATTGGTACATTTATAATAATTCATCGTTACTGTTTTAACAGTAAAAAAGAATTATTAATATAAAACTTTTCTAAGGATATGAATTTAATTCATTATTATTATAAATAAGCAACCAATCAAGCAAATAATAATAACGTTTAGTATTTATTACTAATTAATCAGTACTCTAAATTCATACGTATCTGATTAAATAACCTAAAGGCATCACAAAAATAGGCATACCAATCTAAAAAATAGAAGTATAATAGCTTCCTTAATTATTAAAAGAAATTATAAATATGCTTAGTACCTATTTTTATTGATATATCATTCTAATTCACATTACCAAAGTTCTTAATAATAACAGTTTCAAGTGACAACACAAATTCCAAATACTTTCGCCTCCCCAAAAAACTTTTAATCATTCTCACTAATCTAACAACCAATTCCCACAGCTCCCGGCATTAAATTCAACGAGACAACTTCGCAAAAACCATAAACTCCAGTTCCTCATAGAAAAACTTCCAAACTGTCCGCGAACCGAAACTCCCCAAAGAAAAAGAAACTTCCTCCTTCCCTCCCGCCAACCTCCCAAAAAAAGAAACCTTCCGTCACCACAAAAGCACATTACCAAAGCGTCAACGATTTCCGCAAACGTCTTTTGCTTGACATTCTATAATCCCGCCCGTTACCGCCGCTCTCTCGTGATGCATAATAGAAACAGCCTATATACGTGCACGCGCACCCAATTAACATTGAGCTCGATCACACAGTGCTCGGCTCCGCGCTGACGTAGAGGCCAGCTTCGCTTCCAATGCGACCACTTTTCCCCCGAAAATCGCCCCCCTTTCGTCCCCGGAAACCCTGGGAGGAAACAAAAGTCCAGGAGAGCCGCCTTAATGTGGCCCGTTATCGAGCGCCAGAACATCGGGGCGCCGGCGCCCCGATCATTTTGCGGCGCGCGCACGAGTCTATAGCCTATTCCGGGGCAGACACGAGGGACGTGCGTAATTCGTGTGTATACAGAAAAAATGTGCCGGCGCTGAACGGATTTATTATGTTAATCGAACACGTCCACGTGTGTCTGTCGGCGATTAAGCTAGGGCGTAACTATAAATGCACTACGCTCGGAATCCATCGTTCGGACTATCCGTCTTCCCGACAGGTGAAATAATTATACAAAAGCTTCTATACAAGCACTCGGAAGGGGGAGCTATTGAATGATCTATAGAAGGGTAAGGACGCGAAATATCCACCCGCAGCAACGACAAAGACAGCTTGCCTACATATACACCCACACACACCGAGTGGAAAAGCGCGTGACGGGTGGAGAGGGTAAAGCGGCTCTCTCGCGCCTAATATATATAGAAGCATAAGCTAAGAGAGTGAGGGAAAAAGCGCGAGGAATATATAGGAAGCTTAGAGCTGCGCGTATAAGCGAGGAAGAGGGCGCGTCGGCTGGCGGCGTCGGCGCGCGCCGCTTTTCGATTCAGTCCATCCTGGCGCGAGTGCGGGTAAGTCGAGCGCGCGCTGCAGCGGAGAGAGCACAGACACACACGCACACACCAGAAATTCCACCGTACGCACGCTCAGAATCCAGAGAGCTCCAAGTAATAATACAGAAGTGTTGGAGGTATATAGAAGCGTGCCGTGGGATGCCAGCAGCGCAGTAGTAGTCGAGGCTTTCGGACCGGACACACGTGGATTTGCCCCTTAAGGTTCTTACTCGCCGCTGGGTTTATACGTATAGGGTTGATACGACGGAGAATCGAGGGAGACGAGGTGTGTGTGTGCAGGTGCGAGTGTATAACTGATAAGAAGGAACGGATTCAGAAGCAGCGAAAGGAGAGAAGTAGAAGAATTAATCGTCGAAGCGCGCCGAGTTTATCAGGTTTAGAGCGAGGATTCAGCGGAGAGGTGTCGCACGAGGAGGGACATACATATCGGCACACAGCGGCGGTCAAGCAAGCAGCAGCAATCAAGCAAGCGCTCGTTCCCAGATAAGCCGTCAAAGTGTCATGAGAGGCAGTTTTACAACGATCCGCCCTTATCGTCGGCCCCTTCTAGAGTCATGCATGTCGCGCCCCTTAAACGAGGTAAGCCAGCCCGCAGGGCCGGAATTTTTGGCGACTCTTTCTCTCTCTCTATCTCTGGCTGCGTGACCGCGTGTGTATGTATAGCGGCCCGTGTGCCAAGTTCATTATCACGCTCGGTTGCTTACAAGAGCAGAGCCGAGGCCGCACGCACGTAGCTTCCTCCTTAATACCGAGTACATCGACTTTTTTTCGAAATTTCAGCGTTAATCGCTGACATAATTATACATTTTTACATTTTATATCCGCTCTGAAATTAATTAATAACGGCGAGGAATCGATGAAAACCACTCGGCTGACGAAACAATACGGCTCCTGCATCAGGACGAAGACGCACTCGGCGTGGCTCGTTGCGTCAGCCTCTAAGTAGATCCAGCCGCGTCGCGCCAGACCGGACTACTGCCTCTCGCTGCCGCGCGTATATACGCAGCAAAGGTATCGTTTTACAGCGCGCGCGCTCTACGCCTCTGTCTCTCTCTCTCTCTCTCTCTCCCTAAACGCATATATCAATCTCCCACCCACGCGCCGGGAAAACGCGTTTCGGGACTTTTCCAGCCTCTCTCTGCACGTGCGTGTGCTGAATGAAGTAGGACCGTGAATGAACAGAGAGGCTTGCGTATAGAAGCGGGGTGAAGTATTAAGGGGATGTGTATGCTTATGTCTGTGAGGTAATTTTGACGAGAGAGTACACACTCTGGCGCTGGCGCAATTTGGCCGAGAGCGAGCTAGTGTATTTAGCGGGTACCGCGCGCGTGATTAGCTCAGCTATTGTATACCTCCGCTGAGGGAGATATCGGCGGGATGATTTATCGTGATCGGGTAAATTCGGATTTCGCGAACGCGCTAACTAAGAGACTTTTACGATGAGTTATTACAGCTGCAGCGGCAATTAGTTTGGTAAGCGGCTCGTTAGTAGATTAGCCTCCCTCTCGCGACACTTCAGCATCTCCAAGCGCTCTTCAAGTATAACCTACTTTATTAAAAAAAAACCGGGAGAAAAAGAGCAAAAAAGCATCAACAGGCACAGAGCGAGCGTGCGCCTCTAAAAATAATCGCGGCGAGAGACTACGTGCTACTGAGCGCGCGGGCGGCTCTCTAAAGGCCCGAAACGAAAGAATCCTTAAGTGCTCAGCGCGCTTATGAAACTCGCGTCTCGTCACTAGCTCTCCGCGGCTCTCTCCCCGTCGGTTTTAAAACGGAATTTTTCGCAACTCCGCTCTGCGTATATATACACAGCGAAGCAGCCGCGCGAATAAATAGCTCGCTCTCTGTCTTGCCGGCGGCCGCCTGTATACACACACATATCCGCATGCGCGCGGCTGCATAACTGTGCCACTCGGGCACTAACCGCTTGAATGAATCCGTACTAGTACCCGCGCGAAATCCCATTAACCATACGGCTCCATGGGGGAGTGAGAGCCAGAGCCGCGAGCGCCGGGGAAAAGTCTATTACGCGGCTGCGAGCCGCCGGGGGTGGAAGGCGTGGCTGATGACATACACATTCGCGCTGGTATACTATGTGTGTCCCGCTGCATTATCGACTCGGATGTGTAACTCGGGGCTTCACCAGGCGCGCCGAGTTTTTCAATAAAAAAAGGGAAACAATCGGCTTAGACAAAAGATGTGTAGGAAGCGGTCTGGCTGGTTTGACAATAGGGAAGAGAAAGAGAGGAGCGATTCGGCGCTGGCATATAAACCGTCGCTGCGACGGCGACCTTGGCGTGCGTCCACGTTTTCCACACACGCGCTCTCGAGGCGCGCTTCGATCGAGTGCGCGCGCGTCGGCGAAGTCGCAGGGGCTCTGCCAGCGCGAATTCGCCCGCGAAGCTACGAATGGAGGTTTAGGGGGATGAATGGAGAGCGGTTGGAGCGATAAGAGAGCGATTGGGTTCGAATGAGGGATGATTGGGAGGTGGGTTTGTGGAGTGGGTTGGGTGATTGTCGGAGAGAGGTTGTGGAGGTAGGAAGGTCTTTTGTTGGGGGTTATTGGGTTTTTAATGAGAGGGGGTGAGTGGGTAAGGATTTTGTGGTTTTGATCGTGAATTTTTTGGTTAAAGTGGTGGAATGTTTTGAGAGGATGGATTTTTGTGTGGTGGGGTGCTGAAAGATTACAACTGTTAAAAATTTCTAATAAAAAGTGTTTGTTAGATTTTTATTTGGCTAAATATTAGGATTTTCAAGTTTTTGCGGAAAATCAATCAGACTTTTTTAGCATATACTTTGAATTAAGCGGCAGGTTAAAGGAAACACTCGATAAACAAAGCACTTCTATTATATGTGCTCAGCTTTGAACTTTTTATAATCCGTGAAAATCGATAAAGTTACCGGGATTTCAAATTCGCTGAACGCTGACGTCATAATCTTGAAATGGTCTATGACATCAGAGTTTACTAGATTTATAAGTGTTATAATTTCTTTAAAGCGTACTTTATTACCGAAGATATAGAAATAGTTTGGATTGGTTTAATTAACTAAATTAATTATTCATCAGTTCTAATTAAAGAAAAAATATAGCAATTTAAGAACCTAATTCAATAAAATTCTATAATTATTATTACCTCTACTTTCTACATTCAAAACTCTATGATACCTACACTAAACAATGTGAATATAGATTGTTCGATACAAGTATTCTTTAACGTTTAAAAAACTCAAAATATCATCAATCTTTTACTTATTTGCATCACTTCTCGTCACATCCTCGCCGCGAGAACCAGAAGCACCGATGAGCGCTCGAACTATTGACCGAGAGACAAAGAGAACTAAAGAAAAAAAAAAAAGGAAAAAAACGAGACCAACGGTCGATGAAAATTGCATAAATATAATCCTCTCCGCTCTCGGCTGTATACCGGTCATTATGCGCGATCATATTTATAGACACGGGTGCGTTTTTATACAATGTACGTGTAAGCAAGTGCAATAGTTGCGCAAGACTTTGTCGCCTTAACCGGTAGTCGCGTCCGCCTGCGGTGGTTATATGCACGGTAAACAAAAATAAAACCGGTTGGACACTTGCAAAATTTCGTGGCTTTGGTTTTGAGAGCGAAATTTCGTGTAACTTGGCTCTATGGTTAGAGCGCCGCTGGCGGATTTTGTTTCGTCGGATCGCGATACCTGATAGTTTGGGAAAAAACATTTTTATTCGAATGTACAGATTTATTTTGAATTTCTCGAATATTCATCCAGATGGAATATTATCGCTTCCCGAGGCGCCGCGCTGGATCGAGTCAGACAAAACAAAAGCAATCTCAAAATAGAGTAACTTCGCTCTTAAAATAGCCGCACAATTTCCCTTCCGCGCTGATTGAAGTAAAGCTCAATTCGAAATAGAAGCCGCTCTATTTTCGCGCGAATTATTGCCCCGTTGGCGAAAATTTTTATTCACTCAAAACCGAACACCTACTTCATCACTTTATGCAAAAAGCCTCTCAAACCAGGCGTAAATTCACTTAAAACCTCGGCGCGCTCCGCATCCCATTGAACAGCAGCGTAAATTTAAATTGCACCTTCGCAAAACGCTAACTCGATCCTGCGCAAATTTCATCACGCGCAATATATCTGTGCACGCGTCATCGCTCGCAGAGAAAAAAAAAAAATTGAAAAATTAACTCGAGCGCATCCCGAGCCGCGGCTCATTTTTATCTCTCGCGTATATAGACTCACGTACGCAGTTCGCTAAAACGAAATGGTCAGCTGAAAAGCGCGCGCGGCGTTTTTACGAGAACTCTTGAATTGTAATCCGAGCCCATTACTCGAAATACCAACCGGCGACGCGCACTGGCGAAGGCATATAAAATGACACACGTGACTTATCGCCGCAGCGAATCCATCTGCCCCCCCCCCCTTCTGTCTTGCTTTGATTATGCGTCGCATGACAATAATTGCGTTCGATGCGCGGGCCTTTTTTTTTCGTTTGTCCACGGACAAATGGTATTTATTTTCGAGAGGTATTTATTAGCCGGGCGATTTCGGTGGTTTTATTTATAGAGAGCAACTTGTTTGATGTTTGGAATGGGAGGGTAAAAATAACGGGACGGTTGTTAAGGCGTACGAAGGCGCGAGTTAATATAGTATTGTGTTTTTCGAAAGCTAATTGTTTTCGGAGGGATATAGGTTTTATCGGCGAATTCGCGTGTTTACGCGCGGCGGACTTTGATGAATGGTACATTTGCTTGCGAAACTAGAGGCGCAAAGTAAAGAGAAGCCGGCGTTATGCAATGGAATCTAATAACGTTTTTTGTGTTGACATTTTTTTGTCGACGCTCTAGTGCCAATTATAATGAATGATGGACTTTTTTTCTCTTTATGCTCGGGAGAGCGGCGGCTTCTATTAAACATTTTAAATGCTTAATGATTCTTGATTTAGTGATTTGGAATCACGCCATTTGTCGCGCACGCGATTTAGCGTATAGCGATAAAATTTTTATAGTGTTTACCGAGGTTTGCAAGAAAATGCGGGGAAAAAAGTCGTAAACTTCCGATTGGTTCCGCTCTGAAATTGGGATACGCTGAATTAGCGGAGCGATTGGCTTTCTAGCAAAAAGTGACCTTCGGTCTTGCGCGTACCTGAATTTATCTACTTAAATTTAATTTCATTTGCAGTATCGAATTAAACGTTGCAAAATTGCAGTTGCACGTGCTACTTTTTGTAAACTCAAACAATAACGTGCTGTTTTAAAGTAATGTTAAAAAACTTGCGATTGATGTTGATTAAAGTTTTTTACTGATAATTATTCCTATAGTCGCGTAGGCGTTACCTACAATGTCTATATTACAATGTACATATGCGCAGAGCAATGTCAATTTTATTATAAAGCAGCGTTTATATATATCGATGTTCTTTATTGACGGCTATAATTAAAATTCTATTCTCGAGCTTAGGTTCATCGATTCGATTGTTTCTTTCGAAAGAAAACTTTTTTTCAATTAAAAACTCCAAGAATGAACTAGCTAAAAAAAGCCTAATCAAACTTTCCCAAGAAGCCGCGCGGTATACCTATACGTTTGCAAATGCGCAGAATACGCAGTAAGGCAGCAAGTTGATAAACTCGGCTTACAACCTCGGAACTTTGATTGGTTGTTTCTTGACTTTCCCGCCGGTTACAATCTACCTTCTCTAATTAAAAGCCCTCTCCACCCTTTGAATCTCAAATTGGCTTATATATTCAAACTCAAACCCCTCCGGTATTTAAACACTCGTCTCCTCTCGCAAAACTCGTTAACCGTCGCTCTGCATCCATCAATTCCCACTTACAATTAAAACCTCATCATCCAATTGAAACCCACAAACCACAAGCCTTGACTTCTCATTGATTCCAGCCGTCCCACATGGTGCCCAAACAGGCCCCCAAGGCAGCACGCAAAATGATCAGCAGCAGCAGTCGTCGGGCCTGCCGTCGCCTGGCGTCCCGAGTCTGCGCATGCGCAACAATTGCTGGTCCAAAGGCGAGCAGCCGACGCTACCGGAGTCAGGAATCCAGCAGCTCGTCCAGCAGCAACAGCAACAACAACAGCAGCAGCAGCAGCCGCAGACAGGCGGCGGGAATCTGGGGAATGACGAAGACGGGGGTGGAGGGAGCCGAGGGCTGGAGGGGCAGGACCCAGAGAAGGACGACCCTGTTCACCTCAAGAGACGGGTGGGACTCGTCAGTGGGGTGGCTCTAATCGTCGGCACGATGATCGGCTCAGGAATATTCGTTTCGCCCTCCGGTCTCTTGGTGAGCGTTTTTTTCAGATTTTTTTTCGATTTTTATTGGTTTGGCTTTGATGCCGGGGTGTTTGCGGAGGTCGAAGGGCACCGTTGGAGGTAATGGATTTTGCAAAAAATTTAGCGCTTGGGGTAATGGCTGGGTTGTAATTTTATGGCCTGAACAAAGTGTTTGTACTCTTTGACCTCCAAATGCCTCGGCGCTAAAGGGAGAATGCCAATTTGTATGCTAAGCGGGTTTTGACTGCGTAAGCCATTAATATTCTAACTGAAATGGTCTGAAGGAAAAGCAGAATAAGCGGAAAGGGGAAAGAGGGTTAAACTAAAAATCCTGTTAGGTGGAAATAAAGTAAATTCAAGAGAAAAGTAGTACGGTTTGATTTTTAGCAATTAAGTGAATTACGCGTCTTACCACATACGGCTTTTTCTACTGAACGGCTATTGGTGTTAATATTGATGCAATTATTTTTCTATATTTAAAGTTTTATGTATTAAAGTTCACCTCTATTCGCTAGAAAAAAGATTAAGCAAAGATAAAATGCATAATTAAACACACTTTACTCGCATTAAAAAAAAGAGAGAGAGAATTCTTTTTCATAGACCTTCACCTTTTGTTAAATTTTTTTCATTTTTTTTTCTTTTATTCTATTTTTTGGCATTCTTCTTACGCTATTGTGAAGTGGATAAATAAATTTTATTAACATATAATTTAATTCTTTTACATTACAAAAAGTGAGAAGGTATGTTTCGTTGATTTACAGGCTGATGTAGTTGGTAATGTAAAGGTTAACACTTTTATTAATTTGTAGATTTCTTTAAATTGGAGAAATGCTAAATTGAAAAAAAAAAATTAGTAACTTTCATCAGTATTAGTAGTGCCAATCATTACAAAACTTTCAAGTCACATGCTTCTCATTTAATTTTTTTATTTCACATCGACAATCAGTGCAACTTGTAGGATCGATATGAAAATATTGTTTTTAAAATTTTCTCGCCCTATCAGTAGACTTATAAATTGATACCATCTTGTAAAAAATACATGATAATTAAGTTTGAAAAATATTTAAATAAACTTAGAGATTTAGCTAAAATATAGAAGACGTTAATTTGTTTGAAATTAACTAATTGCTGCATGTAGACATTGCATAAACATAAATAATTAAACAATGAGTTTAGCAGAATATTATTTTTAATGTTTTGATTTATAAGCTTGAATTCAGTACTACGTCACTGGCCTGATATTACATTACAAGTTCTATCGCGTAACATAACACTCACAGCTTTAATCATATCCTGATTAAAGTGCGTTAATTTTTTTTCCTTAGTTCTAGAATTTTGTCATCGTAAGCAAAATATAATATCACTTTAAAAAGGATTATTGTTTCAAAAGAATTCCATGTAAATAAATCATTTTATTCAGTCTTTTTATGAAGCGCGCGACTGTGATTTTATGAGCCGCTAAATTATTCAGTATTTGTTCTACAATGTACCTAATGTGAAAAAAATTCGCACATTCGTAGAATAACATTAACAAATGGAAATATAATGCTTGCATAATTTACGCGTTTGTTCAATCGCGTTAAACTACGAGCTTTTCTAGCTTAAACAAACAACGCGAATACTTAGTAGCAGAATATCCTAGAAAAAGAATCGATACTCGCAAAACTAGTTCGCATTATTTTAAAAATACACCACCTTACTCGAGCTATTCTCAAAATTTCCATAATACAATTAACATCACCGCAATGAAATAAAAAAAAATTTACAAAACGATGACAAAATGAACAAAAGCAAAAAATAACCCAAGCCAGCCATAAAACCAAGCCTCTAAACATTCCCTTCAGATACGAACCGGCAGCGTGGGCATGAGCTTCATCGTGTGGACGGGCTGCGGCCTGCTGAGCCTCTGCGGCGCCCTGGCCTACGCGGAGCTCGGCACGATGAACACAAGCAGCGGCGCCGAGTACGCCTACTTCATGGACGCGTTCGGCGCTCCGCCGGCCTTCCTCTTCTCCTGGGTCTCGACCCTCGTCCTCAAGCCCTCCCAGATGGCCATAATCTGCCTCTCCTTCGCCCAGTACGCGGTCGAGGCTTTCGCCGCTGAATGCGATCCGCCACCCGAGATCGTCAAGCTCGTCGCTCTACTGGCTATTGTCCTCATACTGCTGGTCAACTGCTACAGCGTTAATTTAGCCACCGGAGTGCAGAACGCGTTTACAGCTGGGAAACTCATTGCTATACTGGTGATAGTGGCTGGGGGATCGTATAAGCTGATACAGGGGAATACACAGCATCTGCAGCATGCGTTTGCTAGTATTGAGGAGGCGACGGATGACACTGCGAAGACGGTGTTTAACGTCGGGAAGCTGGCTACTGCGTTTTATACGGGACTGTGGGCGTACGATGGATGGAACAATTTGAATTACGTGACGGAGGAGATTAAGGATCCGTCGAGGAATCTGCCGAGGTCGATAATGATCGGGATACCCCTGGTGACGCTGTGCTACGCGCTGATCAACGTTTCTTACTTGGCGGTCATGTCGCCGCTCGAGATGATCGATAGCGAGGCCGTTGCCGTGGTAAGGATCCTTTGCTTTTGTTGTTGTCAGCCAGCTGGTTGTAAGTCGCTTGTTGTTATCAGACAAAGCTGTTTTTTTGTTTTACTCATTTTTTGACGAGTACAGGGTTGGTGATAGAGCCGAGATTTCATTTTGAAATTTGTCTAATTGATTTGTTGAGAAAGTTTTTCTATTTGATAAAGTAGATTTAATGTTGAAGATGAAGTATAAATATTAAACTATTTCTGGAAAATATTTATTAAAAGTCTTTTGTGATGTTATATTGGAAAAAAATAAACGAAAGAAATTGATTTCACGTAATTTTAAAGCTACATCGATTCTCCATAATATTTCATAAAATATATTTTTACTCATAAGAATATTTTAACTTTAAAAATAGTATTATAAAAGATTCATTAGTGAAATTTAAATGTCAATTCAATTTTTTTTATCTATAAATTCCCGTTTTTATTGTTTTTAAATTTATAATATTATGTAACTAAAACTAGAACTATCTGGTATCATAAGTGTATTGTATAGCTTATTTTAAATCTGAATATGACATAAATCTTTTATAAGCGCTTGACGACAAAAACAATGTTATGTCAAAAACAGATAGTTCTAGTTCTCATCAGAACTAAGCGACAGTTTTTTTTTGGAGTAGATTCCGTTTGAACGATACTTGGATACACCTATCGTTTTCTGATTTTACTGACGGAAATGGTAGATGACAAGTAAGTTTAATAAAATTGTAATGTGATGTCACGGAAACACGATTTCTTAATTATTCTATCTTCTTCGTTTTCAAAGATATTGTTTTTTCCCGAAAAAAATATATAAGTACATAGTTTTTTAAGCCACACTTATTAGCTATTATTTATAAGGCATTCTCTTATTTTTTTTTCATTTTATAATGTGCAAGGAGTCAAGCAAAAAGTATGTATGCTGTGTAATACGTCTCAATTGAGTTTAAAATTTTTAAAAGACCTCGTTATAAATTTGAAGGATAACTTGACATTTCAGTGTAATATAAAAATTTCTCAAGAGCTATTCAGATTGACGTTATCGATAACTAAACTTTAGCACACTTATTCCAGACCTTGTATAGACTTTTATAAAACCAATTATAACGTAACATCTTGATTCCTACCAATCACAGCATACTTGAAAATGAAAAAATTGAATTATTCAAAACCGAGCTTTCCAATTCTCTCTACTCTTAATTCACCCCATTTAGCTTGATTCCTTAACAACGAAAGACTACAAAAGGAGACAGGCCGTGCCTCCACAGACCTTAAAACCACTCTAATCAACCTCTCTCCTCTTGCAGTCTCAAAAGCAATCGTACAAAGTAAACCTCCTCCACCTCTCGAGCTTCAAAATTCTCCACCCCACCAACCCCCCAACCCTACCAACCTAACCGCGCCTTCTTCTCTCTTCCCCCAGACGTTCGGCAACCGCATCCTGGGCGTGATGGCCTGGCTGATGCCCCTCTCAGTGGCCGTGAGCACCTTCGGCTCCGCCAACGGTACACTCTTCGCCGCTGGCCGGCTCTGTTTCGCCGCCTCGCGCGAGGGCCACCTCATGGACTGCCTGAGCTACGTGCACGTGCGACGCTTCACCCCAGCGCCGGGTCTGATCTTCCATTCCCTGGTGGCCGGTGCCATGGTGCTGTCCGGCAGCATCGACTCGTTGATCGACTTCTTCTCCTTCACCGCTTGGATATTTTACGGAGGAGCGATGCTGGCTCTGCTGGTCATGAGGAGGACCAGGCCGAATCACCCGAGGCCCTACAGGTGTCCGCTGGTCATTCCGGTGCTGGTGCTGCTGATATCGGTGTATCTTATTGTGGCGCCGATTATTGATAAGCCGCAGATCGAGTATTTGTACGCGGCTGGGTTTATAGCGGCGGGGACGCTCTTCTACTTGCCATTCGTCAAGTACAGATATGTGCCGAAGTTTATGGGTGAGTGGGATTTTTGGTGGGTTTCTTTTGTTGCGGGGTGAGGGAAGAAGTACTGATTCGTCGGGTGGAGATGATTAATCTGGTTTTAATGGTGACTGGGGAATTTTTCGAGCGGTGGGTTTAGGTTGATATATTGGGTTGAGTTTGACTAGAGTGAAATTTATAGATTGACCTTTCCTGAACGAGTGGGGAGATTTTAAAAGCTTTAAGCTAAAGTGCTGTAATTAATCATGAGGCTTTCGAGTTTTAGTTGGGTCTCTTTTGAATTTAAAGAATGACAATTTTGATTAGAAAAACCAAAGTAGAAATTTATTATTTTCATAGGGCAATGAAAGCTTTTCTTGTTACAGACAATCACAGGAATTAATTTTTCTCATGTAGTTACCAATTTCGATAAAATATCTTTTTGATTTACAATTAAATTCTAAAATTTAATGAGAAAACCGGGTTTCGGCAATATTTTCCATAATAATAAAGATTCGAGATTATCTCAAATTAAAAATATCACTTTTACTTGTCACTAATTTATTAACGTTTTTAATTTACAGAAGGAGTAAATGCTTTTCTTCAAGTGCTGCTCGAAGTGGCACCGACCGCTGCTGCTTTCGATTAGAAATACAAAAAAAATATCGCCCTCGCATCAGAACAGCGTACAACGATACTTACTACCAATCATATTTTGTCGTTAACACTGGTCCTGGTCCTATGTATTGTTGTTGAAGAAAGGCCTTGGATAAATCATTTTACACACTTGTAAAACGAAATATATATTATATATATGCGAACGCTCATGAAGCATGTGTAATGCAGGAAGCGCCAAAATAAAAAAAAAACTGATACGTTAGAACGACTAGAAAGAGATTACAGATTTTACAGAGACATTATTTTATTACTTGTTGTTTATTGGTTATTAACAATATTACTACAACAAAATACAAAAAAATGCTTGTAACAAGAATTTATCGTTCTGATAAAGTGATGAGAAATAAAAGATTTTATGCAATAAATAAGACCAAGACTTTCCTATTGTCTTCCAATAATTATATTTAGATAAAAATGATACTCTATACAATAAAAAATTATTAGTTTATAATATAGAAATTAAATTAAGATTGTGAAATAATTCCGTAGAAGTATCACAGTGTTCAAAATCATCGACAGCTTGTAAGAGATAACAAGTAAGATAAGAACTACTAATAATCTTCTGTAAATATTTTAAATATTTATTTTTAGTCAAAGATAAACAAGAAAAACATTTTTCAATGATGCTTTATTATAATTATTAAGATTTTAATTGCAGATTTATACATAAATTATATTATCGATGACTGATAGTATTATATATAACAAATAATATTTACTTATTCTCAAAAATCATTGATTTTGTACAAAAAAATGATTACAACTTCTTCAAACTGAAAAATTTTGTAAACTTTTTTTATTCACTTATTCACAGTGAAAAAAGTAGCTCAATCTTTTACCCTACACCCGGCAGATGCAGACTCCGGCGCCACCTCAAGTCCAACCTCAAAATCAACCACCCTCGTATACCGACGGGGCGCCGAAAAACGCGTTCAAATCGGCCGCGCGCCTCGCCCCACTCTCTACACAAATCAGCCTACTCCCAGACCGATCGCTCGCATATACAGCGCGAAATAATCCCACGGCAACTCTAACCTCTCCTGAGACTATCCGTGATGATCGTCGCGGGCGCTGCTGCTGGTCAGCTGTCTCTAACATTACGAAAATAGTGTGTAGCCCTTTTAACGACGTTTTAAAAATCCCCGATTATTCGAGAAATCCGTAAACGTTCTTCTCGCGAGTGCCGAGCGTCCCGTGGGAGAATACATCCATCTCTCCAGCGAGGAGCAATCGACGAGCCATGTCTCTTTGCATAAGAAGCATTTCGAGCGGTAGCAGATACGTTCCTACGATCGTAGTTGCGAGTGCCCACCAAGGATGCATTCAGCCGCGATCGTTCAGCAGCCGGCACTCGCCGAAACACGTGAAATCCATTGCGAGTTCGAGCTTCTTGAGCGAGGTAAGAACGTTGGGATAACGTTGCATTTTTTTTTGAGACATGATAATTTGGATGTCTTGGTTTGAGGCACGTGCTTCGCACGGTCGTGAGTCAATGCCAATAAGGCTGTTTTAAGGCTCGCTGAGAGCCGGTCGAATGCTAATAAATCCTCTTACATAATAAAAATTAGGACGTCAGTTTGTCAATTTGACGAGTAGTTTTCCATTTATACTTTGTTTTTTATGCTCAGTGTTGAATTCTTAGACTTTGTATTTAGAAATTTTATTTCATGATTTGTTAATGAAATAAATACTTTGTTGTAGTTTTTGGAGTCTAATGTCCCGATTACCTCATCACTCAACAGAGCAGAAAACTACAGCCACCATGTATCCAGAGATTTGTCGAATCAAACATATCCACAGTCTTGCTCTACGCAAGTTAATTATTTGCTTAATAGGTACAATATCGACAGCATTAGTAATAAGTCTCCAAGTAATGGAGATTATAAATTACCCTCTCAAAATATTAGCCAAGTTATGTGCAAGACCAGAGATCCACTAGTCTTTTCTAATAGCTCTGAGTCATCCGAAAGCCGAATACCATTCTCAAGTCAAGATAGAAGTGTATTCAATGACGATCATAGAACAAATTTAACATCTGTAGGTATGTCTACCAAAGATAAAACCAAAGTCATATTTTCAACTGTAACAAAACATGCTTCAGCTCTCAAGGAGAAGTACGTGGATACCTCAACTCCGAAGAAAACACAAACGAATAGAAAACCTTCAATGGAAGATCTAGAACATGTTTATGAAACACTCAGAAAAGATGTAAGTTAATTTATATGTAAAAATTATTAAATTCTAATTTCTAAATCACCTTTTCTCTTGTAGCTTCCAACATTTTTTGCGAAATCAATCGATTATACAATTTACAGTCAAGATATAGAATTTGTAAATAATATAAGAGGATTAACTTCTAAGTTAGTAATATTTAATTTCTATTTATTAATAAATATATTAAAATTTTAGAATTTCAAAAATTAATGATAAAATTTTTAGGGGTTTATATCCATATGTTAAACAACTAGCTTTCATAAAAACAATTGCTCATTTCAAATATGCATACGTGAAGCTAGAGGTTCTTAAAATAACAATGCACACTCAAGACAACACTATCAGAGTTCGTTGGCGTATAAATGGTATAACTGGAATGAAAGTCTTATTTAATTTCTGGAAATTTAGAGTTTGGAAAATACGAGAGGAGGCTTTAAAGCATCAAGAAAGGTAAATTTATTCTTTTACTTCTATAATTTTATTATTACTATATTAATCATTTTTTTTTTAAATTGCAGTTGGTATGATGGTTTTTCTACTTTCTATGTTGGAGAAGATGGATTGGTATATAAACATGTTGCTGATAAAATGATGCCTGATGAAAATCTTGAAGAAGACAAACCAAAGACTATACCATCAAAGCTAGCTTCACAGCTCACATTTTCAAGTATTGATTGAAGTAGTTTATCTTATGTGCGACTATATTTGTATATTCAACATCAAACCAAGTTATCAAAAGCTGAACGAAATGAATTTTTTATTTTTTTTTTGCAAATAGTATTTATGTAAGATTGCATAAAAGTTGTACAACTTTAAGGTAGGCAATCAACTGATCATGTTCCATGAATTATTCTATCTTAAGTGTTAATATTTTAGATTATGTTCAATTTGTAAAATATTCTCAACAAAATTTAAGATAAATTTTGCAGTGCTATAGTTATTTCAAATTTTAAAATAAGTACTATCATTGTTTATACTACAGATACTAAAATCATCACCACAGTTTTTAATATCATTGTCATCATCATCATTATCATTGTCATTTATAAAGTAATATTTTATTATTTACACGTAATTGTTAGCTGTAAATAATACAAAAGTATTGTTAAAAATTAAACAAATTTTAGAAAAACACGTTAGTTTGTTGTGTGTTTCTACAAATAAATCACCTCAGAAGCATGTCAAATTTTTTTAATTAACATGTTACAGAAGTGATTTATTAATAAAGCCTAGTTACTTAAAATTTATAAATTCTATTAAAATATTAAGTTTCTTAAAGCATTAAAATAGTTTCTATTTACCTATAATAAATATTCATGCGTATGTAGCTCTTCCGTAATAACTTTAATTTTCATTGATAGAAAGACTTAATTCTAAAAATTTCAAAATAGTTTTATATTTTATAACAATATAGTTATTAATTACAGTATACCGATTGTAAAGAAATTTTTGCTAAAAATCTAAATCTTTGAAATAACTTTACATACGCATTTTTAGATCAGAATATTAAATTCAATAAAATTAAAAATATTTTTAAAAAATTAAAAAAAAATATATTAACTATTGTGAGCACAGGAAGAAGTATATTATTATTAGAAACGCTTAAAGATAAATCTTTATTCATAAACTCCCAAAATTTACAACTTTTCATCTAAAATTTCTATATTTACATAAAATTATAGTACATATAACAACATTATTTACGTATATTTTTTACAATTACTTATATATTTTCTTACTCCCTGCGAAACACCTTGAGTTACACTCGAGTGAATTACTTTTATTATTTAATTTTTTTATTTTGTTATTATTTTACAATTGTTTTTTGTATTGGAAAAGCTAAAAATAAAATCGCAATAATAAAACTTAAGAAATTCTAAATCTGATCAGACTCAAAATTAACGTTTCTTTTTTATTCTCATAATAAATAGCTTTAACTCATCCGCTTTTTTCGTCAGTGTCGCATTACTCATTAATTTTTCCTATATCTCGTGCCTAAACAACAAAAACTATTACGAAAACCAATAAAAAATAATTCAGCAACAAAATAAATAAAACAAAATCACACTAGTCCTAATACAAACACGGAAGACCAGCCGCTAATCCGAAGCAGCGCTATAAAAAATCTCTCCGCACACTAGCGCAAGGAGATCCTGACAAATTACGCTAACATAATACCTATACACAAACCATCCCCAATCCTTCCCTCCCCACCCTCAATCCTCGATCTTCTTCGGCTCGTTCGTGAACCTCTTCCCCCGTTTAATCTCCATAGCCAGCTTATACCCCAGCTCGGGTCTTCGATCCCTGCCCTCGACCATCGCCTTGACTTGACTCGACGTCACGATCACCCCGTTGCTTCCTATAACCATCGCCTTCGTCCTTTCAATATCCACCAGGTCAACACCCCTGCTGCAATCATCTACAAGTATGGTTCTGTATCCACTGGTGAGAGCGTCCAGCGCGGTAGCCCCGACGCAGACGTCGTAGGCCACCCCGCAGACGTAGATGTCGGTGCAGCCTCGCTCCTGGAGCTGGGACGTCAGCGTCGTCTCCGAGAGCTTTTTGTTGTCCCAGAATACGGAGTAGGAGTCGACCTCTGGGTTGGTGCCCTTGTAGACCTTGACGCCGCGCTCGAGGATTTTGAGATTTTTGTGGAGCTCGGCGCCCCACGTGTCCTGGACGCAGTGTCGGGGCCAGAGGCGTTGTTTGAGTAGGGGTGGGCCTTTGAAGGTGACGGTGTCGTAGACGCGGGCTTCGTCCTTGCGGATGCCGCTGGATTCGTCTAGGTCTCTGTGGGGAGTGGAGAAGGATGTTGATGGGTGTATTGAGTGAAGTATTGTGGTTTTGTGTTTTTAATTTGGAGGAGTGTATTGCTATTGGAATTTTGATTGATCGTTGCTTTTTAGAAAGTGGAAGCAGCAGATTTTAAACACTGATATAGTTTTTTAAAGATATTATTAAAACAAAACTTTTGATTTATTATTCGAAATAAAAAAAAAAGATTTAATTATGTTAAAAATCGCCAATTAGGGTTGATTGAAAGCGATCAACATAAAAATACAATTTAAAACGATTAACATCAATTATAATTAATTCCGTTCAATTTTTTTCAATTGGCTTCAATCTAAAAGTTTTAACAGGTAATTTTACAGATTTATCTTTTATTTTTATTGTTAAAACAAATGATTTGTGAAATGTCTCGGAACGTTTGAGCTTGATAAAAATTAGCATCTTTCATATTTGAAATCATACTGTCGTATGTCTTAGGGAGAAATGGAATAAAGTGCACCCTTAGTAGGTAAGGTCAATCTTTTGCATAAAAAGAAATAAAAATTAAATAAAAAGTTTATAAATCTATATTTTTGAGACTCATCTTTAAAATACGCAATCCACATTAATCCTGCTCCCAATCGTGAACAATTATTTTTTTCTACTTCAGACTACACCGCATTAAAAATTGCAGAACGGTTACCTACCGTAAATGCAGATTATCAATGAAAGATACATGATCGACGGGATGCCAGTCGAGAGAGTAGAACACCGCATCGAAGGGTACCGAATCCAGAAGCTTATTTATGGGCTCAATGACTTCTGAACCGTCGTGCCGTGCCGCGCATTTTTTTATGTTCAGTGAGCCGGTTATGAAATCATTTTGCACGTCCACCACTAAAAAGGCGCTCTTCGGTCTCGTGCAGACTTTGATCCAACGATTCCAGCACATCTGTTTTGAGAATCAAGGATTTTGATTTTTTGTGACTGTCTGACTATGCTCGGATATTTCTACTTTATAATTGTTGACATTTACGGGATGATTTGTAAAGTATGTTTTTTAATTTAAGTTTCAAAAGTTTAATTTAATTCATTATGCATGATTCCATTTTGCTACTTTGAAAATTGAAATAAGTTGTTATGCGCAATTATACTTTGAAAATTGAATAAATTTTATTAAAACAAGTTTTAAAGTAAATTAAACTCAAAATTATAGTGAAGTTCAGAGCTTGACGTGCAAATCTTATTTACCACAGAAGATATTATAAAACAGAAAAAAACACGACATACCAAGAAAACTAATCAGAATCCATAATTGAAAAAGTAAAACTACGGTAATTTATTTTTTTTTCCTCTTCATTTTGAAGACATTTCTAATATGAATTTTTAAACTTTGTATTTTGAAACCAATAAATTTATCAATACTATGAGTTAGAGTGATGTACGATGACGTCACTGTGTTTTATCGTGTGAACAAGTTATTACATACGTCATAGTAAAACTATATATAACTTTCTGAAACCGTCGGAAACGTCACATGTTTTGAAGCATGGGTGTAATAAAATTTATACCTCTCACTATTTATATAATACAACAGAATCGTTCACATATGTGAAATAAATAATATAAAAAGTTCATTACTAAAGTCTCTAAGTAGTAACATTAATTAAAAGTATATTTTTCTAAAAACTTATCGACTTTAATTTAAATATAATGTAAAATATTATAAAAAAAATTATAAAAACAAAATTAAATAATAATTATAATTTTTTTAAATATTTTTCATATTATTTTAATATATGATTTTTTCTTGATCAATTTTACTGTATTTTTTAAATTAAAAGTTATAGTATATTTTAATTTACACATTTTGATTATTAATATTTTAAATTGATTTTATAATTAATCCATTTAATCTTTATCAATTCTGTACATATTTATCATACTTGTTTGTCTAATAATAAATTAAAATTCAAAATGAAAATTATAAATATCTCTACCTTTAAAAATAACACACAATAAAAAATAAAAAGCCATAAATCCTCTGCGCGTTACCACTACTACGTAACATCGACCCCTCCGCCAACACCGAAAATCCGCAACAACAGAGCCTACCTGCATCCAACTCCGCAACCCTTTGAGCACCTACCTCGAACTCCTTTCTGTCAATCAACCCGTTTCCATCCTTATCGAACACATTGAAAATCTCCCTCAGCCGATCGTCCTCCAATCCGTAAACTTTGCCCCGGTCATTCCTAAAAAGCGCCTTGCAAATCAACTCGAATTCCGAAATCGACAGGAAGCCATCCTGATCCTTGTCGAATGCGGTGAAACACGCGTCCATGACTGAGCTCCGCTTGCCGTCGAGCCGCTGCCGCCAAGGGTCGTAGGCAATCGTTTGATCGATAATCGCCGAGCGTGTTGTGAAGGCGGCTCACTCGTCATTCTGCGCGAATTACGACAGCTGCGATGGATAACTACTTCGTGAATACGTCATTCAGCCGGGCGCGCAGACTTCTATTATCGGGCGGCTCTGATTTTTTTTTCCTCCTTTTGTTTCGTGGAGGAACGAAGGGTGAGTGAGCTGGGGGCTTTTTGATAGTCATGACAGGCTCGTCTCGAGGTGGGTTTTAATTTTAGCTCGGCGCACGCGGATAGTTTCTTTCGCACCTTGAATGATGGAGTGGCCCGGGGAATGGTTCGTTTATCGAATAAACTTTAATAGGCCTACGTTTATCATGATGATGTTCAATGTCAAGATAGTGGGTCGCATGTAACGATGCCTTCTTTAGTTGGACCTGCCGGTTCTTTCGATCAAGTTTTCGTCTTTTTTAGTAGGTACTTAGTTTTTTTGAGGATTTTTTAAAAATGATACATTTTGCAGTTAAAAAATATAAAATTAATATTATATTATGTTTAGTAAATTTATTTGTAGGTATGTCTGACTATACTCGAATTTTATACTGGTTTAACTAAAATGAACAAATCTATGAAAACAGTTAAATTAAATATATACATTTTATACAGATAGTATTATTTATACCTAATTTATCGCATAGATTAAGATAAATCTGTAAAAAATGTTATTTTAAGAATTTTGTATCAAATAGTTTCATTATTAGGAAGAGTAGAATTCGAAACTTTTAATTATCAAGACAGGTATATATTTGCCCAGTAAAAAGTGCCAAAACTATTTTTTGGATAAGCGCCAGATAGAAAGATAGAAACTTTAAAACACGTCATTGGCATCGAAACTTATATTTCTAGAATCAAGCTTCGATTTTTTTGTTCATAGGATGAAGTATAAATTGCTGTTTTATCGTTAGAGAAAGCTCGTTCAAGCTAGTTTCGAACTTCTCTTACACATTAATTCTTTTCACGCTTGAGGGAACTATATTTAGAAAGTTATTTTAGTGTTTTAGCTCTATAATCTTTCTTATCAAATTTTATTTATTATTTTATGAAAGTATAATTATATTAACTATTATAATTCAAAATTAATAAATATTAAAAAAAAATTAAACTTTTAAAAGATTTATTTATAATGAATTTTTGTACAACGACGTTTTCTTTGACTCACTTGAAGTTTTTTCTCTAACACATTCGCTCACTTTCTACAATTCATATTAAAATTACATGTAATCAAAACAGACATACAGATTATTAATAAAAAGTCAGTTCAGTTAAAAATTTATTTAAATGGAAAATGCAGATATAAAAATCACAATAAACATAATTCATCATATCTAAAATCCTGCATTATCATTTATAAATAGTTTTATAGAATTTCATAAATTTTTTTCGAACTCAAATTATTTTTTATACAAATTAATTTTTACAGTACACTTTTTTTCCATAGTGGCTTATATACAAAAAGTGAAAATATCCTAAATACTATAATAAATTTCATATCAAATTCGCTTGATATAAGAAACGTCAATCATATAAAAACGAAAAAATCGATGCGGTATACTCGCACTTGTATCATAGGAAACAAGCTATAAATATTTTTTTATCGAAAACGTATTTTTAATATAAGTAACAATTATTCATTAGAAGACTCGTCTGACGAGTCAGTCCGCAATTATACAAAGATTTCATAGTCTTTAATATCGAGCGAAACGTAGTCGGTAATATAATACGCTCGACGATCAATTTTTGGCAGTTATAGCACGCTTGAGATTCTCATAATAAGTTTGGCATGTTTAATATCGTCGTCATCCATTATCATTATTATTTTTTTCTTTTAAATCTTATTATTATTGTATCGTGAGGATTGCCCTTTTTTGACTGATTTCTCTATATAAGTATCGGAAATCAACGATTATTTGAAAAAGCCTCATTTGTAATGTAAATACAAATATACAAAGTGGTTGAAAAAATTCCTCGAAAACTTGTATATCGCTGGAACGGAATGTTTATCAAAATTTTTGTTTCTAAAAATAAAAAAGGAAACTCGTGCGCAGGAGGCTTTCATCAGTTCACACACATGCGAGGCAGTTCATCGGTGTTCGTGCATAGAGGATCTAGCATTGCAAGGTCAACGCGGATATTTACATTCATTTTTTCGCATCTTTTTGACATTTTTATCAGCACCTTTCATAAATTTTCTATTGTTGTTTAGAAGATAGTTGAAAATGATGCTTTTGATGAATATCTGAAGTGACGATCATACATGTATCGTGAATTCTTGCCTTTCCTGTTCTTTTCGCTTTTGATGCCTGTAATCAGAAATAACTTTTCTATTTTAGCCAGTAATAACCAATGAATATCAGCTTATATTTTCAATTTTATTTTATTAAAAAATCTGTTTTAAATTAGCGATAAACTCCCAAATTTAAAATAAAAAATGCGAATATTCAAATACTATACAAACTAAATCTAAACACTACTGTTTAACAATCCTTAAAAGTTCCAATTCAAATAAAATAAAAATTTTATACGCTCATAGGATTACCTAGCTAGCATGGTCTCTACGGCTTCAATTGGAAGCCTGCCGAGGCTGCCACCGTGACGCGTACCGATGGAATGCCCTTGCCACTCGCGATTATCCCGCTCGTTATGATCTGCCTCTAGAAGTTCGCGACTGTCGCTGAAGCCGCTCGGCGGCAGCAGCGTCATGTCCTCTACAGAACTATGTAAAAGAAAAAGCACAGGGGGCTAGACTCTATCATTTTTTTGCCGTGTACGTGCGTCATTATACAATCTCAATTATTTATACACTACTCTTCTATTACACATATAAATTTTACCAACTAAAGAGTTTACTTGACTATGGATCATATTCCTGTCATTTCAAAACGTTTATTTTTAGTTTAATTTGCGTGAATTATTGTTCATGGTTTAAACTGTGAATTTAAATATTTGTATTATTCTTTTATTATTGACCATTTTTTTTTAAAGAAATATGTTATTTATAAACAATTTATTATGTAGAATTTCTAGTAGTAAAAATTAACAATTTTGAAATACAAATATTGATCCTTCAAATAACTAAATAACCAATTAATTTACAAATAGTAAAAATAAACGGAAAGCCGTAATTGAAAATTGTGCTTGATTAAGTAAGCGATATATAAATAATCCTCATATAGATGCACAACATATTTTCAAGCACCAAAATTAAAAACAAATTAAAAAAAAACAATAAAAAATGTTTCAAGAAGAGCACAACCCGAGATCGATAATGGGACTGTGAGTGCTATGTGAAAGCTAACAAACCTTGGCTACCTTCGACTGGACCGGCCGCTGGGCTGACGATTGCGACGCCTTGCCAGTGACGGTGAGCCTTCGTTGTTAGACTCGGTGCTCGATTCCACACCACGCGAAAACACATCTGTCGTATTTACCAAAAAAGAAAAATTCACCTCTTACGTTAACAAAAGGTTCTTAATTTTTCATAATAATTTTAGAAATTAAATAGCTTTGTTCAGTTTATAAACAATTATAAGAATAAAGCTACTATGTAAGAAATAGAAAAGTTTGATCCAGGTTGTCTTACCAAAACGGTCTGTATCTACTGATACATTTACAATTACTGTTCTTTATTTAATTATTAAGTAAGATTCAATTTTTCTTTCTTATTCAACAATTAGAGACATTATAAATATTATCAATTTACGTTACCTCTGCAGGGTTTGACGGGTACCCTGTAACTAGGTCCAGCGCATTCTCCGCAAGGGCTGCCCGACGTGTCGCTGCCCGAGCCCTGCCGATTGTTCCTCATCTTGCTCTCGGCCTCGGCGATGCTCGGAAAGTAGCGCTGCTTGTGCCACCTTGGTGTTTTCGATCTAGATCATGCCAGAGTTTATTCTTTTATTTTAACAAAAATTCGGAAAACTATATTAACGAGAACTCGGACTCGTGGAGCTTCACCTTTCGAAGTCGACGCTCGTACGCTCGTAGTCGATGGTATTGATGTCCTCGTTCTCCAGGTGGCCGAAAGTCTTGAATTGCATCGTGTAGTCCAGAGTGGCAGTGGTGACGGAACGATTCTCACGGCCCGGCACGCTAAACGTTGCGTACGGGCTTATTTCGTACATTTCTAAAATAGAATTTCGAGTTGAATTTGAAATGTAATTATTTGAGTATTGCACAGTCGGTTAAAATTTTCAGCTCACCTGAACCGTGATCTACAGGAGGCTTATGATTATCTTGCTTCACCGGTGAGCTCGTGTAAACTTGATGATTTCGCCTGTTGTCTCTCTCCGCAGTGGACTTCATTTGAACGGTGGACATGCAGCTCGATAAGTGATGGTGCGACTGATGCTGCGAGGTCAAACCTAGACCCGTTTGCTGCTGACCAGGCAAGATGTCCCCCAAATAGTTACCCCTACAACCACACATAAGCGTCGAATAACTAATCGACGGATTATCAAAATTACACAAAAAACATCGCCATGCGGAAAACAAAACCTACCTGCCGTTGCGCTTGAGCATGACGTAGCCGACGACGACGGCTGATATGATGAGTATGATAGCGCAAATAAGAGGTATCACGACGTACAGCACCTTATAATTCGAGGCAGATCTCATTGACTCATCGTCCAGTATGTGATCGTTGAGTGGACCTATGCTAACGCCGCTTAGTGTTGTCGTGGCGAAATCCATGAGGGTTTGGGTGGAGCCAGCGTCGTTGTGAGCCGTGAGTCTCAAGCTGTACCAGGTGGCGGGTTTCAGATCGCGAATAATGATGTTGTCGGTGGCTTGGCTGGTTACGAGGTTCCACTGATCAGCGCCAACTTTTCGCCGAAACTCGACCGTGTAGTACTCGATGGGGCAATCGCCGTTCGGCCAGTTTAAGAGGAGGAGCCGCACGGTAGTGGCGTTGGAGTTTACTATGTCCTGCTCTTTCGGTAGCAGTGGCGCTAGATTATAAAATTGTTAATGAAAACATTTTTAAAAGATTATTATATTTTTGAAAAAAGAATTTCAGTATTTTAGAATTATAATTTAAAAAATAAATTTTCTTAACAAAATCAATAATTCTTTTAAATGTAAGTTTTCTAAATTATTTTTTAACTAGAGTTTGAATCCTTTCATTTTCTAATAGCTTGATTTAGAAGAGCAAAAAACATCCGCTCTCGCGATTGCTACACGCAAATGTGAAGATGAAACGAGGCTGCGTCGCTTAACAAAAGGAAACTTCTTGCGAGCTAGTCACCGGGCGCCGCGATAATTAATTACCTGTGCCCTTTGTGGTGGCGTTTATCTGGCTGCTTGGATCCCCGGTGCCCACTCGATTCTGAGCCGTCAAGTACGCGACGTACGACGACCCGCATTTCAGGCCGGTCAAAGTAAATTCCGTGTGCTCCGGCGATAAGAGAATTTCCTCCCAGTCGCCATTATCTTTCTTATAGCTCAGTACGTAACCTATATTAAATTGAAATCATTAAAACTTTTCTTAGTAAATTATCATTTTTCCTCTGAGATTTATTCGTTTGAGCTCAAGTAATCAAAAAAATTAAAGATATGAAGATAGAAAATTTTATTAAATAAAATCTTATTAAATAATCATACTTTGAATATTGGCTCCACCATTATCCGGATGGTTCCAAAAAAGCTTGATGCTGTCGGTAGTAGTATATTGTAACTCTAACTTAGGCGCTCTCGGTGGCATAACAACAATTAATGTATAAGTTATCGAATCATCTCCATACGTATTACTCGCCGAACAGGTATAGTTGCCAGCAACTGACTGCTCTAAAGCTGCGAAACGAAAAATACCATTTTTAAAAATATAAAACTATCAGCTATATAAAAATGATTTTTTCTTTCGATATAATAGTTACCGTGAATTTTTAAATGCCCATCTGAAGTAATTTCGTGATACTTGTCTTTGGTAACCTGACTATTTTTGTAGGTCCACAGCGGCCTAGGCGTCGGATTACCGACGACAATACAAGAAAGCGTCACCGAGGATTTCACCGGCTTTTTCAGAATTTGTGAAAACGAGGCAACTCTAGCCGGCGCTGAAAAATTGTCGTCATTAATTTGTGCGTAATCAATGTTAATATAAAATTATACATACAAACTTGGAAAGGGTGTAAGTACCTGCATTACCTTTCGAATCCGTTTTCTGTGAAACTGCAATAGTAGCTTCACCTTCTCCGCGTGAAGTCGATGCCGTCACCCAAAATTCATATAATTGTCTAAAAGATGAAGTATTAAAAAAAATATATTGCCAGCTCATTACTTTTTAATTCTTTTTATCAACTAAATATTCTTCCCACCTTTCATTAAATTCACGCAATTCCTTCGTCAACGTATCTGAAGGCGATGCCGGAGGCTCGTGTATGGTGTAAGTATTGTGCCTGCTCGAGCCCGCTTCTCTAAAGTAAACCGTATACTTCGAGACTCTACCGTTCGGTTGTAAAGGCGGCAACCACGAAACTAATATCGAATCGGACGATAATGCCAACGCTTTTATGCCAGCAGGTGGACCAGGCACTGAATCAAAAATAATTTCTCATTTAACTTCTACCAAAACAGATAATCCATATTTACAAAATTACTCAATTTCATATACCCACCATCCTCCTCGGTGGCACAGTAAATAGGATTGCTAAGTACGCCGTCACCAGCCCCGGTGTAAGCCAGCACGCGGATAGAGTAATTCGTGTATTTATAGAGCGTGTGCAGGTACGTGTCGTCGGTGGTAACCTTTTTTATTTCGCCCGTTGTGGAGATCTCCACTGTAACAAACAAGTGCGTTAGTTTTTTTATTTTATTTTTAAAAGCGCAATACTCGCGCCAGAGCAGTTTACGGCAGAATTCGAATGGTTTACGAGGGGCGAAGGAAGCAAGTATGTATACGTACTGTTATCGGTCGGCACGGGCCGATAAAAAACTTTGTAGCCTTTAATAATTCCGCCGTGCTGATGAGCGGGCGGTGCCTTCCACTGTACTTGCACGCTTTGAGAATTCAGTGGTGTGCACTGGACTTTCTGGGGCGGGGCGCTCGGCACTGGAAATTAAAACGAATTTATAGATGTACTTTATTTATGGTTTAAAAATATAAAGTATTTTTTCAACATTGATTTTTATTAAGTTAAATCAATTTATCTTTCTTTTTTATAACCGTGCGACGCCTATATATTTTTGTATTTTTGTTTTTATTTTATTCACCATAGGTGTGATGAATATCTTTGTCTCACTCACTCATACCCTTCAGGGACATGATAGGTGGAAATGTATATGCATCACAACTGGCCCTTACAGTTTAACGTAGGATCCAAACCACGTTGTGATCTATGACGTTAAAATTAGCACAATATCTTTTTTCGGAAAAAAAGGCAGAGGTACCCGCCTGGGAATCAAACCCCGGCCGTCCACACGGAAGGCCGAGCTCCAATCCCCAGAGCTACACCTGCTCTCTAAAATAAATAAATTTTTGATTAAAATAAAAACCGAAACGTTATCCGTTATAAATATTTCATAATAAAAATTCAAAACAAAAAGACTAAAATGAATTTTTCAATTTAAAAAAAGTTTATCGTTACCAAAAATCTAGTTCTATTATTTTTCAATTAAAAAAGTAAATATTCTCACCTCCTTCCTGCGTAGTGCCGGTGATGGGAACACTAGCCGGTCCGCTGGCTATGCTGTTGAAAGCCCTGATGGAAATGTCGTACTTGGTAAAGTTCCTTAAACCCGTTAACTGGACTTTGTTCGTCGCCCAGCCGTTAACGTTTAAGCTCTTGCTTTGATTGACGCCCGAGGTGGAGGATGACTGCTCTGACCAGGTAACGATGTAACCCAATAGGTCTCCGTTACACGACTCCTTCGGCGGAGGCTGTAACGAGCGAATTCCGCATTATTATAATGATGATACATCGAAAAAGTATTCCGCTTTTATGGGGTAATAAATCGATCCTCGTGTCTTACCTCCCAGCTGACTATCAACTCGCCGGGGCCGGCGGAGCTCACGTGAATGTTCTGAGGTGGCTCGGTGGGAGCTGGAATGAGAATTAATATTTGAAATTTTGTAAGTGTATCGTTCGATCTCTATTGTGTATAAATTGTGTTAATAACTGACCTTCTTCTTGTGTTTTCGCTACAGCTGGCCCGGTCGGCTCGCTCGAATCGATAAAGTTAATTGCGAACACGCGAAATTTATAGGTGACTGCTGGATGTAAGCCACCGACCAGCGCGATTTCCTGGTCTTCGTTCGTTACATCGTAGCGTTGTATAACTGCAAGCATAAAAATTTCATTATTGAACCTTTCTGAAATTGGAGTATTACGAAGCAAAATTTATTTTTAAAAAATTAAAAATAAGTTAAAAAATAGCTTCTACGTACGTTTTAAAAAATAAAAAAACTAATATTTTTTCTTTCTTTTTCAATAGTTTAGTTCAATTTTTCAAACCACACGCTGGCAAAGAAAATGAAAAATTTAAACATTGCTCGTACCATTCTGCGTTGGATTCGTCCCGAGGCCATAGAACGAGCCGGGCGTGTGAGAAATGTTGTGCGTTTTCGAAGGCTCCCAGTCGTCCTCTAGTATTCCATGTGAAACCGGCTGGTACTGGATAATGTAGTCCCGAATCGGACTGTTACCGTCAAAGGCTTTGTTCCACGAGAGTTTGATCGATCTTGAGCCAATCTCAATGACCTCCAGATTCGACGGCGGATCGGGCCTCTCTGTTCAATTCGAATTCAAACCTTAGTGCCTTGCTTTTAAGGTAATGTCAACGTGTGAAACTTTGGATAGATTTTCAATAAAATTGTTGATTTTTAGAAAGCGCGCTTCAATTGATAAAGATAAGAAAAAAACAAAAATTATTTGATTTGAATAGAGTGAAGCAATTCAGCTATTTTTTATCACTGTCAGGCCTCGTTAATTAAGACTTTGACAGATATAAAATTAATTATCCAAACTGCTTTCAATGTAAAATTCAATATCACCCATCCACATCAATAACGAAATTCAAACCCTAAAAAACAACCATCCCCCCAAAACATTCCCATCGCCACATCGACCCACTCCTCCCCAAAATTCCTCCCCAGCCACCTCTTCATTCCCAAATCCGAACATCAAACAGACCCTATATATACCTTGTACAGCGAGGTATATGAAGTGGTCGCTCCTGCCGTAATCATTGTCCGCCGTGCATCTGTAGACGCCCGAGTCCTGCCGGTCGCTCTGCCCAATGGACAGCTGGGACGTCAGTCCGCTGTTCGTCTTGACCTGGCTGACGCTCAGACGGTGCGCGCTGGCGTCGAGACGATTGTTGTTGTGCGTCCACTGCACGTTAATGGGATTGTCGCCGATTACCGTGCAGTCCAGCACTACGGACTCGCCGCGGCGAATCGTCACGTTCTTGCTCTGTAATTCAAATCTCGCCGGCTCTGGAAAGGAGAGAGGGTAGTCACACACTCGATTGTGCTGCTGCTGCTGCGCCGGGCGACGCGATAAAATCACCCCGCTGTGAGTAAAGCCCGGCCCGGTTACGAGTGCGGAGGTATGAATAAAGCAGAGATTGTTTTGGCTGCAGGGAGATGTGACGGAGGAAGGAGAAGGGTTACGCTCGTAAATACGAGCTTGGCTTCCGGCGCTGTTTCGCGATTGTCAAGGCAGAGCTGCCTTTTTCGAGTTGTTGTTATATTAAAATGTGAGATGGAAGTAATTTCTTGTTTTTGAATGAATTTGTAATAACGAAATGGATGCACTGTCTTTTATTTGCGAACGTCTGAGTATACTCGACTTATACTACTTATTATCCAATTACGCACATTTTTGTAATTTATACGGAACCCAAACATAATATTTCTTCGTACAATATTCTAAAAATATCTCGCAGCGGCCCACGAAAACAACGCAAAACCTTTCGTTATCACCCCTTTACTACTTCCGTCCATATCTACGCGCACGTAACCGGCGCTTCCACTCCAGCTCACCCTTCCCCATAAATCATACCGTTAACGGAGACGTATATGATCTTGCTCAGCCCAGAACCTATGCTGTTGTTCGCCCTGCACAGATAGTATCCCTCGTGCTGGGGCCCAGCCGAGGCCGTCCAGAGCGTGCCGTTCGGCAGAATAGTCAGCCTGCCGTCCATCACCTCAGTGAGCAGCTGGAAGTCGCTGGAAGTGCGAGCGTGGCCACGTAGCCAGGTGATCTGGGGCGGCGGGAAGCCCGTGGCCTTGCAGTGAACGTAGAGCGCGTTTCCTAAAAGGGCCGAGGCGTTCTGGGGCTCGGATGTCCAGTGAGGCGGGACCATTACTAGGAGCTCGGCTGTCTCGTTTACCTTGGCGGCTTTGTTGGAGGCGATGCAGGTGTACTTGCCGCTGTGGCGGGAGGAAACGTCCTTGAAGACCAGGAAGCTGTAGAAGTCGAAGCGCTTCTCTTCGATCTGTGGGTGAGAGAATTTTCGGGTGGTGGTTATTGTGAAGGTTAGATTTTTTTTATAGGTGTGTGTATGGTTTTTTTAAGGGAGTTTTTTGGTTTACGAATAGTTATATTATTATTAAAGAATTTTGAGAATATAATAGTTTTATACGCTGGTGTCTGACTAAATATGAATAATTCTACTTAATTTGCGTAGATGATGATTCTTTTCTAATAAACTTTTCCGAGCGTTGAATATTTTCGTAAAAATTCATTTCAATGAGAAAAATAAAGTGTTTCTCATTAATATTAAAGAAGAGATAACTCGGTTTACCTAGTTTTACATATGCTTCTTAATTATTCCGTGTAATTAAATACAGCAACAATCTCGTTATAAAGTTAAAAGCTACTTTAAACTCATCATACTTTAAGAAAATATAAAATTTCCGCCCCTTAATTAGAAAATTAGTACGACAGTCACACGATATCAAAATAATATCCGAACGTCCTCGTTACATTAAATCACAAGCTCATTATAAAATCAAGCTTCAAAAACAATAAAAATCTTTACGTAAATAAATAACCTCGCACAAAAATTCCCTTTCACGTCTCTCCACGGATAATATTTTTCCGCGGTCTGCCTTTTTTCCCCGGCGTAAAAAGGGCCATCCTTATTTTCCCCTCAATGAAAAATGCGCGGCCTTTGAAATTAAATTCGAAGTCGCAGGCACGTATAACGAGAGCAACTTTTTAAATTTATCGGGCCGGTAAATGGGGAACGATATCGTCGCGCGAGCGCGCGGAAAAGGGAGAGGAAAGAGAGAGGGAGGGGGTGGGGGGTAGGGTGAGCAACTTACGTTGAGAGACGACGGAAGTGGTTCCCCATCCTTATGCCAGGAGAAGTGGATGGGGAGATCGCCGGAGGTGACACTGCAGGTGAGCTGAGCCCGACTGCCTTTTTGCAGATTGGGGGGAAAAAGAAGCGGACTCATGATGGGCGGGCCTGTAAGCAGGGAAATTGATAAATCAGTGAAAATTGGGCTGATTGTAAGTTTGAATTTGGTGTAAATTATTTCAGCGCCGTCTCTGAAAATAGCTGACAGTATCGCGATCAGCGATAAAAAGAACGTAAAGATATGGAATGAAATAATGAAAACTATTTTGTATAAATATTGAAACTAAATAAAAGATGTTAAAATTATTTTCGTAATTTTCAAAACGACATTAATTTAAAAGTTGAAAGTAAAGAAAAGTTTAATAACTATTAAATTCATGACATTAAAACGTATAGTTTACTTCGCTTCGACAAAAAATCGACAAAATTAAAAACACTATCAAACAAAGCCCATCAAATATCGCGAAAGATCCTTCGTATCTTCCCGACCCGCTTCCCTCCAACCCATCTCCCAAAAACTAGCCGACAATACTCCCCCATCTAGAGAAAGCCCGCTCTAATTACTCTGAACTTCGACGTGGATGTCCCTGCTGGCCGTCTGTCCATTGCCAGTGACGGTGCAGGTGTAGGTGCCCTGGTCGTTGGGGCTGACGTCGGTGATAGTGAGGTGGCCCTCGTTGTCGAGCTTGTGCCGGAGATCCGGCGGCAGGGGCGAGCCGCCGCGGGACCACTTGACCGAAGTTATGGGGTAGCCGGAGTACGGGCAGGCTATCGTGATGTCGCGCCCGGCGATGGCTCGCACAGGTCCGATGCGGAGACGAATGAACGGAGATCCTTTTCAGAAGGTTGGTGATATAATGGATTAGTTTTCTTTGCGAGAACTGCGGGATGAGGGTTGGATGAGATGGGGGTTCGTGATTATTATTTAAGGTTTGTTGAAGGAGATGGTTTACTTGGGGGGTGGGAGATTCGGTGGATGTGTTGTATAAATTTAATTAAGTCTATAATCAATAGTGATGTTTTGGTAATTGAAAGTATTCTTGTTAGTGTAAGGGCATGGAATAATGGAAATGTTAATCTCATATGAATTAATATTAACACGGTTAAAATATATTTATGTTAGTTAATACAATTATTTCATGCCCTTAAGTAATTATAAAATACTAAAAATATTTATTTCATTATAAAAAAGTATCACGCATTCAGTACTCATTTCAACAATATCAAACTCAAACAAGTAATCGAACAACATTAAACAAACACCAAAACATCACTCCAACAAAAAAGCCTTTGGCATCGAAACCAAAGCCCCCCACCATCACCCTCGAAATAAACATTTACAGAAGTAGAATTTTTGAGACTGAATGCGCGTTCTTTCACAGAGCAAAAGTGCGAGCGCGCAGGAGCCTTTGACCCGCGCGGGGCTGCCGGCGAAACTTTACGAGCGGCAATTGTATGCGCGTTTTCTGCCTCGGCTCACCCCATATATTGAGTCTGGCTTTGTGCTCGACCGAGGCCAGCGTATTCGAGGCCAGGCAGGCGTACAGGCCGCCGTCTTCCGTCGTCGCCGAAGTAATGTTTAAATGACTGATCACGTCCCCGGACTGGTCCACGTACTGTCCTATCGCGTATCTGAGGACAGAAGTATAGGATTTTCCTCGAGCTGTGCTGCTTTTATGGGTAAATAATAATGCTTGGGAGGAAGGAATTTCTGACAGTGATATCGGGAAAAGTTTAATGCTGACTGTAATTTAAAAACACTTACTTTACAATTAACCGCATGCCTTGAATTGATAAGAAAAAGTACTTCAAATGAAAAAGCTTTTAGAACTGTCAAAAAATTAATTCCTCGGAGCTGTAAGAGAAGGCAACAACGATACCTGTGGTTGGAGGCAATTTCGTTGAGAGGCTCGCCGTCGAGTAACCAGGTGAAGGAGGGCGGCGGCGAGCCGGTCGCGGAGCACCTCAAGGACACCGGCGGTCCCGGTCGTAAAGTCTGCTCGATGAATGTGTACTGCAGCTCCGGCACCGTGTCTGGTAAAAGGGAAAATTAATTATTTTTCGAAGAGCCCGCCGTTTTATTTGGCTTTTACTAATTGAGCTTGTTAATTATTACACCGGCGTAAAAATGAAGAATGCACGCAGCTGTGGATATTGCAGCGGTCTAATGTAACAAAGCTACAAAAGCTGATTATACACTTGCGCCCGGGGAAAACAGGCGAAAGCTAAATAAATTTTCGAAAAACTTTCTTCCAAATCGAAGGAAAAATCTTCGAACCTTTTCCTTAACAACACTGTTGCCAACTTTCTAAAAGCTCTCGCAAACTTCCGCTTATCCTCGACGGGCGTTCGATCGTTTCGCAAACGTTGTAAATTTTTCAAAGCAACTTTCTCCCAGCTCTTTATCTTACCCCCGTGTACTACCACCAATACCAAGAAACCCACGCCATCAAAATAAAACGCTCAGCCAAACTCACCTCCCAGTCTCAGCTCCGCAGTTGCCTGCGCGTTCTCCTTGTCGCTCCTCACCAAACACTGATACATGCCCTTGTCCCTTCTGCCTACAGCTTCGATCATGAGAACCAGGGGCGCAGGTAGCCGAATCCTCGTGTCCTGAGTGGTCAGCACCGGCAGGCCGTCGTGTAACCATTCGACGCTCTCGATAGGGTAGCCCTCCACCGTGCAATTCATCGTCGCCGTCTGGCCCGAGTTTACGTCCTACCGATGAAATTTTCCTTTATGCGTTTTTTCCCCTCGCTTTTTTTTTCATCAGAGATAGAGAGCAGTTTTGACGCGCGATATTGACGCGATGGGAAAAAGGCTTTTATTTATACGCGCGCGTGGGAGAGTGGGCTTTGTTGATTCTTCGAGTGATTTGTAGTATCGAGCGCGTCACAGCCCGAGCCGATGAAATATACCGTCGACGATGTATACGGAATGATTTTCGTCCCTGCGCTGTCGATGCAGCGCAGCGCGCCGGCATATAACAGTCGAAGAAGAAGCTTTCGTCAGCGGAAATTGGATCGAGCGGAAATGACGAGTTTTCGGCGCCCGCTGTAAAATCGAGCTGCCCTGCGAATTATGGCTTCCAGGCCGCGCGCTCGTTCGTCATTCTTGATCGCGAAAATAGTGCAGGGTAATAAGATTTAATAAAGCGTCGATCTCGCGATAGCCGACGGAACGCGGGATTCCTTTTATCGGCTCGCGTCCGTCAAAACAAATATATTATATCGTAAAAGTATAGCGTTTTGACTCTATACCCTGCAGCTAACTTTTCGCTCGTTCGGAGAAATCGAAGCGCGTGTTTAAAGAAATAATTCCATCCGATAATTCGCGGAAAGAATATCCACCGTCTGAAAATTCGATAACGAAATTCCTCGTATACATACCAGAAGCTGCGGTTGGATGCGCGCGTTTAATTTCGAGGTGACAGACAGATGAGTCTCGGCCTGCTGCTCGCCGAACTGGTTGCGCGCGCTGCAGACGTAGCGGCCGGCGTCTTGCATGTCGACCCTCCGGATGCGCATCAGGTCGCCCCAGAGCTGGATCCTGCCGTACGACTCCACTGCCACCGAGCGGCCTTTTTTTTTGTTTCGACGTGCAAAGAAAAGCCGGTAGTTAGAAGCAAAAATGTGGCAGATAGATGGGAGATATAGTTTGACGGGAGTTTTTCCGTCTGCGCGCAAGGGGCTATTAAATCGTAAGATCGGGAGGGATAGGAGAGAGGAAAATAAAGCAATCGATGAGCGAGAGAGATGAATTACCGCGCTGGGCGCTTTTTGCAGGGGAAAGCCGGAGAAGCGCTGCTCGAAATGCAATCGAGACGTAGCCAATTGGAAAATGGCAGATAGGAGGAGCGCCAGCGGGAGAATATGGCCTTTTATCTTATATGGGCGAAATATCATTTTGCGAAAGGTTATCTGCGCGGTTTGTTTGTGGCTGCGCGCGATCGGAAGGAGCGCGGATAAAGGTGAGATATAGATAGCCTTCTGATGGAAAAATTATTAAAGTGTATTTTGCACGTAAATAAGGTGAAATAAATGTTTGCGTTTATTCAATTTGGGGATGAAATGATTTAATTAAAATTATAATAATAAATTTAAAATCATGTTTTACTCGCTTATTGGTCTATGCTACATTAATGAAACGAATTCAGAATAACAAACTAATTACAAAAAGAAAACGAAGTAAAAAATCAAATTATTTCGTAAAATAATAGAGACGCTAAACGAAATTTGAACCACTGAACTACTGAATTTCATTTACGTAAACTGCTCCCAATCCTATACCAAGAAATCTTCATCATACTTCCACCAACTCATCCCTCGTTTCTCCCCCACCCCTAAATCACCATAAAAGTGCTCTGCAAAACTGTAATTGAATTCCAGAAAAGAAGGAAACACCAGCACTCTCTGTAAGGCTTCATCCCCTCCCCCCAGCCAGAAAAAGGAGGAAAAAGTCAAAAATACTCACCGTTGACGTCGCGATACCAGGTGAACTGCGGCGGCGGGTTTCCTTGGGCCGAGCACGTGAGATGCACATCGGAATCCCGCTCCGCGGAAATTGCAATTTGCGAGCGCTGCATCAGCTTCGGCGGCATTGTGCTGCTCGGCTCTGTGGAGTGTCGCCGGAAATATAAACGCCCGGCCGAGAAATTGAGACGCGGACCTCTTTTGTGTACGTGTGTGTTTGCCTGTGTACACATAGTCCGGCTGCTCTCGGGTGCAAAGCCAGAGAGAGAGAGAGAGAAAGAGACAAGATGGGAGAGGTACAAAAGAGTCCCGTTGTTGTAGCTCGAGCCCGGCTTCTTTCGCGCTGAATGCTCTAGAGTTTTGTTTTTCTCGCTTTTTTTCGGCGCGAGGGGATTGAATGGTATGCAATTTTCGCGTGAATTGGTTTTCGCTTTATACAGAGGAAGAGAGGGAATTTCAGAGGCAGGTGTAGCGCGCGTATATGGGAGCTCTAAATTGAGTTGTTATTTGCGCTGATGCGAATTTGTTGCTTTGAATATAAGAATTTTCATCTTGACTCTGTTTGGATTAAGCCGGGAATGGCTTTGTGTTCGAACGGGAGTCTTTGATTTTTTTATTATTGGTTTGATCGAACGGAAATATTTGATTTTTTGTGATTGCGTTCCTGCTATATTAAATTAGTTTTTTAATTAAAAATGTCGATCGATAGGGAAATGTACGTTCTGAAATCTGAATCATGATTATTTTAGAGCGGTTTTATATAATTCGACAATTTTTTCTCGACTTGCAAAGTAATAAGTTATTAATTATTTCATAAAATATTCTCGTTTAATCTCGTTTTCTGCAATGTTTTGCTAATTAAGGTCTTGAAACGATTTGCAAAGCTATTTGGTGCAGGCTGCCGGCATGTTCATACGTAGCTGCTGAATTTCAAATTGCATTCATCATACGCTCGTCTCTTTCTCCCGCGGTCTTAAATGCAAAATGCAGAGAAACCAGGCCAAGTGCATCCCCTGGGTTTGAAATCTTTTGTCGCGTTGGCTCTTTAGGCCTTCAGAGACAGAGACTCTTTTTGAACTTTTGTAACATTTCAAATAAATATTTGACAGTAAAAAATAAGGCAAACGATCTAATATATTATTAAATTATTTAATGTATTAAAGAAAATTATTACAATTATCATATTCCTCAGAGCTGCTGACAAAATAATAAACGTAACAAAACGGATATTATCTCAGCCACTCCCAACTAAAATTGAAAAAAAAAAAACATTAATTTTTCAAGATCCAACAAACACCGAACGCAACTAAAAGCATCTCTATCCCCCAATCAAAAAGAAATTACCGAGATTCAATACCGAAGTAGCAGCACTCAGGCTCCAGACTCTTTATCCTCGCAACAAAAGGGTCAAGAGCAGCCCGAGTCCATCTCGCAAAAAAAAAAGAGAGTGCACTCACCTATGACAGTCAGCGAAGCCGGATCACTTTTCCTCGTCTCGCCGGTGAGCGAGTGCCTGGTCAGGCAGGAATACGTAGCCCGGCCGTCCTCTTGCCTTGCCGACTTGATGTGCAGGTCACCCTGGGACGTCACCACGAATCTTCCGCCTGCAATGCACAAAGTTTCGCCTGATGGATTTGCGGTTTTGATTATGAGATTGGCTCGCTGAAATACGAGCTAAGTGCTGGGGGAGTGCTTCTGCGAAAGCTCGAGTTTTGATTAGCCGGAGTGAATTCCGCGGCGATGAGGTTTTCGTATTAATTATCGAATTCCGTTTCTAGAATCGAATAGTAAAAATACGTTTTGTAGAAGCCGAGACTCGAGTCCCATAAATCGCGGCAAAGTAAATTTGTTTCTATTTACCCGGCTTTTCACATTTCGATCTTAAACGCAAAGGAACTTTAGCAGTCGGGTATTAAGGGCGAGCGCGTTAATGGGTTAAGCCTCGGAGGGCTCGCAGCGAGGAGCAGCAAGCGCGAGATCCCTCGAAAACTTTGTTCAATAACTCCCTCACTCCGAATGGAAAAAAAAACGTCCCAGCGGAGTTCCGCTTCCGGCGCTAATGCCCGCGCTGCACTTTTTCCCATTAAAAAATGTAAACTAAGCTCACCCCTCCTCCCCCGTTAAATCAAAAGCAACCAGCGCGCGTATATCCTTTGCGCTTATATAACCCGGCGACTCACGTCATTAACCAGCGCGCGGCGCTCACGCTAACTCGCCTCAAAAGCATCCGCATCCGAGCAAAAGTATATATACGCGGCGACGCGGGGGCGTAACAGCGTGGCCGGATTTACTTTAGTAAGCGGCAGCGCCGGGGTCTATAATAATTCACGGGACAGCGAGCGCCGCGGGAGGATATGAGCCGAGGAGAGGAGCTAATCCAGCGGGCGCTTCTCCTCGCGACGACTGGCTATATATGCGAGCTCTTTCGTTCTCTTCGAAGCGTTCTCTAGCTTGTTTGACGAATGAATCTTCGGATTTTCAAGAGAGACGCCTGGCGGAATTGCAGACGCGAGGATTATTGTTTCTTGTACGGAGAATTGCTGGAGGAGCGGAGGCTTTTCGTGGAGGGGTGACGAGTGCCCGCGGGTTGAGCGAGAGGGCAGTTTCTATGAAAAGGAAATTGGCTTTATCCCGCAGGCTTTTCGCCCTCTTTTTCAACGACGCGCGCGTCCTGGTATTTACCGAGCTGCGTGTATAGTCCCAAGCGGATTGCGGGAGGAGGTTGTATATTTGGTGGGTGCTGGGGTGGTTTATGTTTGCTGAGGTGAAATGGAATTAAGGATACTGGCTGGCCACCCTCCGTGTGTGAGATAGGTGAGGTGTGCGGTTATTATTTGGGTCGAAGTTTTTGGTGAAATCGTGGTTTTAAAATAAACATATCATAAAATGTGCGTTAAAATCACTTTTATAGTACATAATATTTGTTCAATGCGAGCTATAATCGTCAAACTTTGTCTTTAAAATCTCTGGGTATACACTTCGTTTTGGAATCGTAGTCAGATGAGATAATGACTATTTATAGACTGCATAAAAACGCTTTTTCCCTGTGTTAATTTTATGCGAGAAAGATTCCGCAAGCAAAAAAATTACGCAAAATGTTCAGATTATTTTCTGCACTTTACGATGCCACGGTATGATTCGCAAAATGTATAAAGCTCTCGTAATTATAGACTTTTGCAAATTATGCTTGTGTATAATAATAAATATTATGAAATAATTTTTATTTAATGAAAATATTTCTTCGCCAGTCAATACATTTTTTCAAACGTTTATTACTCTGGATAAGACTATTTTCCTGTTTTCTTACCCTTAAATAAATAAATATATATAAATAATTTACATTGAAAATAGAATTATTTATTTCTTAACACTGCATTAGCTTATTTTAACAACACACGATTTAATACATCGATATCTATTTCAGTTTATGGGACGCCTGTCAATGAAATATGTGGCGATTACTGCAAATTGCAGGGTCAAACTGTAGGACTTTGCAACGCGAAAATAGGTTGTGAATGCTTTATAACAATAAATACCGATTCAGAACCATAAACGATAATACCTGATAAGTATCCAACAAAAATCAAAACGAATTTGAATCATATATTTAGTATTACTCATTTGAGAATAAAAAATTATTTTTCTTGTTTGTTTTCCTCATATATTCCAGATAAGGAAAATCAACAATCAAGAAGTTGGTATGTAAATGTGGATGATTATTAAAATTACGATCTACTCCGGTAATATATAAGCGTCGAAGAAACAGAAGATTGGTCAGACCATTTTTTGCAACACTTGGATTATAACAGTTAGCAATAACTTCAACATGAGATTACTACTCGTTGTTTTACTCGTTATTGCTATTACTACCAGCGAAAGTGAGTTATAATATTGAAATACGACTTTTATTTATTAATCATAATCTTAAATTTTTCATAAATTTTTTTATATTATACGTTTTAATATTAATAATAAGGATAAGAAAAGAATATAATAAAATGATAATAGAGCGATTTTTACATAAAAGAATATGTATAATTAGTTGTTAAATATGTAAAAAAAAAATTAATATAATGCTTTGTACATTTACTTAACAATCCGACATTTTTTATTCTCTCAAAAGAAAAACAAGTTAAACAATGTTGACATTTAAATCAAATATTAAACTTTTTCGTAACTTTATTAATACTTTTTTTTTAGCCTACGGAAGATGCTTCCAAGATAAATGTATGGAATGGTGCAGATCTCAAGGTCAAACTGTGGGACTTTGCCAACCCAATGATGCTTGTAAATGTTTTATTATACATGGCACCCGACCTGATCCAACAACCACACCGCCCACCGTTGATTAACCAAAAATAGAACAACTATAAATGTGGAAATGATTTATTATCTCATATGTATATATATTTATAAAAATCCATCAAATATTTGAAATCACAAGAATTGTTATTATCACTAACACAATACCTCAGATTATAGAGCAATCCTTAAAATTAATCTCACATTTAATAACGCATGACTTTAGAAAATAAAAGCACTCTGACCAAAGTCGATCAGCATCCTTTTCCAACCAATCGTGAAATAATTTTCCAACCTACTCGATAATGAACAGCCGCCAGCCGTGCGAAAGCGTATGAATAATTATTATCGGGACTTGCCTAGTTTCGGCCAAACGCTCGCGTAGCGCTCGCACGGACACTCGTCGTATATTATTAATATTACGGAGTGATGCAGCACACCAGGAGCCGTGAATGCGTAGAATTGGAAATTCAACTATTCATTTTAGATTTTCCACGGCGAATTTTGAAATCAGTTATGACAGCACGGTTATTGACTTTTGCCGGCGACTGCGCGCTATTGATTCGGTATATTTAGCTCGATGAAAACTCATTATTTATGAGCTCTAAAAATATGTTGCACAAATTGAATCGAACGTTTAACTTACAGGCAGTGCAGCAAAGTTACTGGAAACAGTTCTTAGCAAAATTTTAAGAGATTGTTTTTAAAAAGCGCAGAGATACTACTCTAATTCTGATATACAGCTAGAAGATATAACAGCTAGATAACGATAAAAATCTTACGTACAGAGACATGTTAATAATATTAATGAAAAGCTTTTTATTTAAGACTTAAAGCAGGGTTGTCGCTTACCAGTCTTCCTTTTTACATTTAACAAATCACGTAATAACGTTTACAACCAATAAACCATGTAATAAAGTTTTGTCAAGATCCATTTCCCAAAGATGTAAATCTTTCCTCGTTAATCCTGCTATACGCATTCCAGATCTATGGATTCAACAAATGCAACAAATCTCAAGATAAATTCTCTTATTTCATCACCCATCAATATTCCTACCGCAACACTACTCCCTCCCTCCTAAAACCCTATATTTTCCGAACCGCTATCTCATCTCTTATCACCACCCTTCCTCAGTAACCCTACTCACTCGTCCCTCGCCAGATACACCATCCGACGTAAATGAAATTAAAAACAGTCAAGTCTCAAAGGATCACGCCATCATCCGTATAAACGCGCGCGACTCGCGAATATCGAGAAACGAACAGGAGCTCCCCAGGCACGCGAAGAAGCAATTTAATATCGGCGGCTCTCCCGCTGCAGCCAGAATAAAAATATACATATGAGCACACGCGCGCGAGCCAGAATAAATAGCCGGTACGCAGGTATCGCCTATGTATACATTCGCGACGAGGCCAGCTGCGCTTACTTCCTCGAAACGGCCGCGATCGACAGATACATCAAATCCGCCTCGATACCTGTGCATATACGCATATCCGAGGCTATTGCTTTCGCGCCGGGGTGTCTTGGCTTCGATTGGCTTCGGAGCCAGCCTTTGTTTTCGTTCCCTTACGTTTTATGATTCTTGTTCTTTTCAGTTTCGTTGCCGGGGATGTATGCATTGACGGGGCTACTTTTGACAGGGTAAAATTGATAGAGCAACTTTGAAATGTTTTTAGGTTCCGGAGCGAAAATATTACAGAATCATTCTATTAATACAGACGTTAATTGATCACTTACGTCAACGATCCGTTAAATAACCGATCTCGCTTAGAATTAAGCAAAAGTTGCCGCGCCGAAAAAGCACTACACAAGGCCGAAGAAAAACAAGCTCGAATAAAAGCACTTTAATCAGAACTCGATTACCCTTGACCAGCCCTCGGGCCTCCCCTAGGATCCCTCTTTCTCCTCTAATTCACCCTAACCACCTCCCCCGGCCGTTCATCAAACTCTTCTCAAACTCTCCAGCCCTCCTCTCCTAAACACTTCTCGGGCCTATCCCAAAAATAACCACCCCCCAACTCGAATCTCTCAGGTCTCGTCAATCTCCCGCAACGCCCAGGTATACACCTTGCGTCTTCTCTCCCGGACAGCTGCTTGCGTAGCGGCTCTTGCAACATGCAGCGCGCGCGCCGCCTCTATAATACGTAGTCAGGCGGGCCATGTTAGCCGCCTAGTTAGGAAACAAACGTATCACGTCTCGCCGTGGCGCGCGTGCACACAGAGAGAGAGAGATGCGGCGCGATATCCTCTATGTACACGGATACAGTCCGCCACGTGCAACAGCAGCAGTAGCAGCCGGCATAAATATGTATGGGACATGAATGCTTGAGGGCCGAGGCTGCGCGCGCGCGCGGCGAATCGCGCTGCTGCCAGCGCGAGCTCTGCGGCTTTAAACGCGGCTGTGTTTACTCGCGAGGCTAAATAACCACGTTAACGACGGATCCTCCCCGGCAAGTGTGTCTCTGTCTGTTGCTCCAGTTGGCTGGCGTAGTGGATGCCGTGTGTGCTAGGGGTAAGGGCTGAGCTTGTGTTGCAGGTGGTGATCTTGTTTACGGCATTAATACGGAAGCTCGGGCGAAATTTGCAGCGCAAGCTCGGCAAGGAGTTTGCTGGACGCTCGCGAGATACAATCGATTTGAATGGAGGGACTGCGGTGGGTGGGTGGGGTTGGGAGATGGGTTGGATGAATGATGAGGTGGATGGTTTGTGGAGAGGATTTTTGTGAAGGTTTGGGAGAGGTACAGTGGGACAAGCGGGTGTATTATGTACGTTAATTGGATTTGAAAGATGCAGCGGGAGAGTCTGGAAGGTTGAAAGAGTGTTGGTTTTTGGGAGAGTTTAGTTCTGGTGAGAGCAAATTTTGTTGGGCTTGATTTGGATAAGTTAATTGAAATTCTGTGCTCGGGATGTTGCGTTAAGAGATTTCAGTGAGAGATTGAATATTTTAGATTTGGAATGATTTTAAAGTTGGTTGAATGCTTTTTTACTGAGATTATATTTAATTTGATATTTTTTAAAACAAGGTTTGCAAAAATAAAACACGAATATTTCAATAACCGAAAGTATTGAATTAATGACGAACTAATCCTCTTAAAAAATCGATTTTTATTAAATCAGCAAAATCGTATTTATTAATTTATTATATCGAAGGAAAAAAAAAAGAAAAATATTCATGAATAACACGAAGATTTTTAATATAAAAAATAAACAACTACGCAGAGCCAAAAAATGTATTTATAATTTTACAAAACGCTAAAACATAAATTATTATCATAAATTATTCCATAATTAAAATACATTCCACCCAAAACAACAACGAAAAATATAATCCATCGCATTTTATAATAAAATCAAACGCACGGACGAGTCACACGCATTTTTGACGAATAATAATCCGGAGCTTAATACGAAAATCGTGTCCGCCGTGTAATCCAGTTACTAATGATTTCACCAAAAACCGCGACAAGCAGAAAATCGATCCGAATATAATAATAACGCTCGAACCGCGCGTCGCTGCGGAAGATAAATTATTCGCCGAGAAAAAAGGAGAAGAAAAAAGCAATAAATAGCCCATTGACGCGCGAAATAGTTTTATCCTCTCGCCAATCAAAGGCACTGTTCCGTCACGCTGGAAACGCATTCGCACGCGAACGAGCCTGCACGTATACGTATTTGGGCGCGGCGAAGCGTCGATATGTCTCGTTATCCGCTTCTTCGAGGCACGGGGGGCTATGTCCTTTTTCTGAGCCGTGCGCCTCGGGGTTGGCTGTACTATCAGCGTGGCCCTTGTTGCGAGAGATAAAGGAGAAGGCGGAGAAGTAAGAAAAATCGCGCCGTTTACGGGGCGACAAAGGACAAGGAAACAAGAAGTGTTTCACAGAAGAGCGAGGAGCTTGCTAGAATTTTGCCCCTGGCAATCGTAAATCGGCTGGTGAAAAGAATTGCCATATTTTCGAGCTGTGGATGGTCAGCTTGGATGGTATGTAGATGCTTTTGGGCGTGAATTTCTGAATACGATATGATGCGTTGGAAGAATATAAGATGTTGAATATAGAATAATAATATTCTTATGAAACTACTAACAAATTTTAGCTTAAAAATTTTTAGATTTAAAAAGTAAGTACATTTAAAAATGAAAATTTGGAATCTTTTTATCTAGTAATTTTTTCTACTCCATCGATCAACGCCTATAATCTCTATTCCCATACAAGTACAAAACGTGCAGCTCATAAATTCTGCAACCCATCCACGGATTCTCGCTCTGTCGCACTCGAAAAGCTTCGAGCAATAAACAAGTAAGTGTTTTTACGGATACGCACACGCATATCCCATTCAGCGAGCATTCATACCGGCACTAAAACCCTCTTTATATTTGGACAGAGCGCGCGCGCCTGGCCACTCGTCGATGACGGTTTTCAAGAATTTCACGCAACCTGCACTCGTCACATTAACCGGCTCGTCCCAATTTCCACGAGTACAGGAGCGAAAAAAATCCGAGCGCTTTTTCGCCAATAGAAACGATTTCGCGTTTGCACACGTATGCGTTTGATCGGATACTCGACGCGTGTTTGCGAGCTTATTCGAGAGTCGTCGCACACAGAGCCACACTTCTCTTCTTCACAGAGCGGAGATTATAGTCCCGATGGACCGAATTTCCATACGACCATATTTGTTTTTCTCATTCGCGATATTAAACCGCGAATGATAACGTATGTTTGTACTTATATATTCTGTGGAGAAAGAATGTGAAGACGAGAGATGAAGAAGAGAAGGAGAAGCAGTTTCGTTGCTTATTTTATTTCGCAGATTTTTTCGTAGATTTTCGATAAAAAACTAAGGTTTTTTAACTTTATGTAGCTACTTGTAGGGCAACGGTCGAAAAGAGAAATTTTTGCGCTCTAAACTAAGCCGCTGTTTTCTTTCTGATCTACTTCCTCTTTTTCTTTGTGTTTATGCGCGCACATATTTGTACGCATGTGTATGTGTATGTATGTGCGCGCATACAGGCGCGTTTGTCTGTACTGTAGCATTTAAAGGAAAAAGAAGGATAAGCTAAAAGATGCATTCGTGTACTGAATGAAATTAATTTTAAATTAGAGTTGGATGTAGTACGCTGTTTTTTTATAAAATTTGTTGCGTCAAATAGTACATTATAATTGCTCGCTACACTCGACCTCAAAGCTCGTACTCGCCAAGAATGATACATATGCGTATGGGTAACATATTCTGTTCTTTTTCTGTCCACAGGCCGCAAAATAAATTTTTTCGTCCTGTATAGAGGTCGCAAAATACTAAATGTGAGGCTTAGGTCGCGAAATAAATTAAATAGGCGATAAAATATGCCTATTTTTTACTTCTAGAGTGGCCTGTTCGTAAGTACATATATGGATTTATACAAAAGGATACATTGATCAGCCCGTTTATCTTTAAAAATGTTGCTAATTATTCCTATAACGGGATGTCTGTGCTATACAAAGCCTAAACTCTTTTCAAGTTTTCGTTGAAGCTATTAGATTTCTATTGAATTTAATAAGTATAATATTTTTATTTCTATTTTACAATCAAAGGTATTTATTAAAATCTACTGCAAATAAATATAAAACTTATTTTTAATGAAATTCTTATATTAAGTAATTTTAACTATATCATCATTCAGTAATTTATTTCTAAAACATAACATTATGAAAAAAAAATTGCTTAAATAAGAAAAGTATAATGTCAATTTATTTTTGTTACTTCAGATAATTTGTAAAAATTTCGTCTAATTACTATAAATTTAATTATGACACTTCTAATATAACAAAAATGCAAATTTCAGAATTCCGAAAATTGAAAAAGAATTAAAAAATAAAAACTTAACAGGAAGTTTAAAATAATTATTTTTAGACAATTCCATTTTTAAAAAACAAAATAACTTTATTACATTAAAAATCGATTATGTAAGTTTTTAAATGTAGAAGGGTTCATACGTATAAGGAGGTAAATGAAAAAAGATAAATTATAGTAATTTTTTGGTTGATTATAAAAAAAAATTACAAGATATTGACCAAATTATTGATAAATGTTGAACAATGAGTGTGCATCGATTATTCCGTTAAGGAAATAGAACTAGGTTAAAAATGTCAAACTATCAATAATGTTTTAATATAATGATCATGACAATATACTTAATTCTTCACAATTGTTTATATTAAAGGCAATAACTTACCATTCTAATAAACTAAAATAAATATACAAAAATAATAAAAGCAACATTAAAAATGTGAGTATTTAATTATCAAAAAGAAGTAAACAAATAAAGAAAAAAAATAGTTATATTGTAGCTATAAAAGTATTTGATAAGTTAACTAATGATCTCAAAGATTAGTGACTTTCAAAGCAATGTTAAAAAAAAAAAAAAAATAAAATAAAAAAAATAAAAATAAAAAATATCATAGTAAATAGTAAATAATTCTTGTTAGTAATTAAAATGTTTGAGATTATAAAGTTTGTATGGTAGAATATCAATGCAACATTAAGATTATTGGCTAAGCTTGAATAGTAGTATTTATATATATGATTCTAAAATAGAAAAAAAAAATAATATTATAAGTTTAATGTATGGGTTTGTCCCCTGGTAGAAACATTTACCATTTTCCCCCAACGGTGTCCCAAACTTAATCGCTAAATTTTACAAATTATTAACAGCTGGAATTGGCCAACTGATGGGGAACCGATAGTGATATATTTCGCCAAGCTTTTATGAAGAGGATTGACGAATAATTGGTAAATTGGCCATTTTGGTTGGTGAAATTTTTACCAGGGTCAAGGTGACAACTTTACCTAAAAAAAGGTCTTGTAATGCTATTTGCTGGTCAATAAATTATTATTATTATCATTATCAGCTTATTTCAAAAATATAAAAAAAATTATTTGATAACATATTTAAAAAAAAAGCATTTTTTTCAATAGGCTATGTCCTTAAGTATAAAAAAAAATAAGGTACCTGCTTTATAATTTTTACATTTTTTCACATTAATAGTTTTATTGATTGAAAGAATATCTAATGTATTACTTTATATATGTTTCTCTCAGTGAACTTCAACTTTTCAAGAAAAACAGACACTTAACAAGCTTTCAGAATAAGTTTGTCAAGCATAATCTTCAAAACAGTTTGATAATCAATTATCCTAGAAATATTAGATAGTAATAGTTATGTATTTATTAGAAATTTTAAACAATTTATATGTACTTATATTATGTCATTATATTAGTGCTTATCAGCAATTCGAATTAGTAAACAGTTTAAAATATTATGTAAAAAATGAAATTGTACTAATTCTTAATACAAAAACATTGTTTTCCTCTATTCATCTTGATATTATCAAAGAAATAATGAATACATTTCCAACAAAAATTATTGAGAGAAATGATTTTGAATTAATATATATTGATCAAATTATTGGAAGTAAAAATAACTTGTTAATTCAAAAATACCAAGAAAACATTTTAAAAATTATTTTTATTAATGAAAAATTAGAAAAAACTGTTATTAAGGCATTAATAAGTTGTATTCTTTTCTTACACAATTACGTTAAATCTACAGAATTAAAAATAGTTATTATTGTTTTTAGTGCATTAAGTAAGTTGAATATTTTAGAAATTTTTAATTTCGCTTGGAAATATAAATTTCTATACATTACTATAGTTGAAATTTCTCAAAATTATTCAAATATTGGTATAAGTAATATATTTGTTCCTGAAAAATCAATAATGATAACTCATCAGTACAATCCATTTTCTAGAAGTTACGAACAAAACATATTTTCAAATGCTAATAATGAATTATTTTTAGATAAATTAAAAGATTTCTATGGTTTTACTTTAAATGTTGGATTTTATGAGTATATAGTATATTGTTATGCACAAAATTATGATCCTTCAAATAAAATTTGGGATTCAATGGATGGTTCACACGTTATAGTATATAAAACATTAGCGAAATTTTTAAATTTCACAGTAAATGTTAAAAGTACATCTTCGCTAAAAATTTCACAAACATTTAACATTACTTTCGTTGATGGATTAAATGTTGATCTAGCCCCTTATTTAGATTCCATTGACTTTCTTCTAAATTTACATTTCAGTGAATTTGATATTTTTATGACAAAGTATAATGTACAATCAGGTACACTTTTGTCCACATCATCAGAACATATAATAGTAAAACAATACGGCACCTATGAAACAAACATATCATTTAACTTTAAACTTGTAATAAGTGTTATTGTAATCGTTATACTTATTAAAATTTTATCTTTATTGTTTAAATCGGATAAACGTATTTGGACTTTTTATAATATATTTAAAACTGTGATGGGTGTAGGAATAAAATCGCCTCGTAAAAACGTTCAAAGAATTTTCTTTTTGTGTTTAATTCTTATAAATTTGACATTTTTAACTAAAATCATAGAACGATATTCAAAGATTTATTTGAATAAAATAACTTATTTAAATTTAAAAACCTTGGACGATTTACTTAAATCTGGAATAACACCTCATGTGTCTGGTTATACAAGAGCTGTTGGTCTTGCTAGCAATTATACAATTCTAAGAAGGCTAATGTCTAACGCAATTGTAATGAGATATGATGAAATAGAACAGTGTATAGCTCTTTTACTGCAAGATAGCACAAACGTTAATGGTTGTAACATTCACTCAACTCCTGCATTCTTCTTAGCTAATAATTTTGGAGAAACTTTAAATAGACAATGGATTTTAAGTTTTATCGAAGAACCAGTAATTCGCACCTGGATTTCTACGAGGCATTCCAAAACATCTCCATATGTACACCGTTTTGACATACTTTTAAAGCGTTTGTTTGAATCAGGACTTTTAGAATATTGGGATAAGAAGTATTTTGAAACTTATGCTAACCAACAAAAAAATGTATATAAATTTGAAGAATTCAAACTGTCAAGATTCCATTCAAGTTATCATCTAAATAAAGATAAAAGGGAATTGAATAAAATAATTATAATCTATTTTTTAATAGGATTATTAATTTCGGTTTTAACGTTTGCGTTAGAGATAATTTGGATTCATTTAAGAGTGAAAATCAAAAAATATATTTTTTTACTAAATCTAAAACGTTATTTTTGAAATATTTCACTATATAGATTTATTGTAAGTTTGCAAGTTTTGAAATTTTCATTTTATGTAAAAAAAATGTTCTTACTATAAATATTTTCAGTAATATCACTTCTCTCTTTATTTGTAAGCAGAGAAGGCGAGTCCAGATGATACCCTTACTGTAATAAAACAATAAAAATGTATAAAATTTCATTAATTCTATCGGATTTAATATGTGTATTTATACCATTTTATTCATAGACTACGACGAGAAAAAATTCTAGTCGGTAATACCAGAAAATTACTAGAATGTATTACTGTTCAAGTCCTCAACCCTAAATCGTTGTTGTAAGAACTTTACAATTTTTAGCAACATTTAAAATAAAAAGTAATTAATTAGGAATTTTTAACTAGATTAATAGTTTTAATTGTACTAGAAAAAAATGTAAGCTCACTTGATATATTTTTATTGATCAAATAGAAAGAACTAAAATTATATAGTTCTCCTTCTATTCCAAAATTAGTATATTAAACTAGAGGAAATATGGTTATTTTTACGCAATTTTATTATTTAAAAAACAAGAAATCACTTACTATATATTATTATTATGTTAACATATATGTTAACATATATATATACGTAAATAGTTCTAATTACAAAGAAATAGTATAATTTACCATAATTCTAGTTTGTATTTATATTGCTAGATTTTTTCTTACTAGAGATTCTGTCCGATCATGTCCGAGCACAGAGGATTTTTCTAAGTGTGTGGATTTTTATTGGTTCATCACGAGTTCGAAGTTCAATAACAATAATTTTTTTAATTCAGATACAAAATATATATTATAAACCGCTTTTAAAATATTTTTGAATTCCTGTAATAAAGTACAATTATGAATAATAACAAATAAATACTGCAATTTACTATAATTCTTGTTTTTATTGCAACAATTTTTCTTTCTAGAGATTCTGGATGCCTGAACACTGAGGATTTTTCTCAATGTTATAAACCAGTAAAAAATATTAAAAAATATCAACAAAAATTTTCTTTGTTATAACAAACTCAGTTCCAATACCAGTACCAGCACCACTCTTCCAACAGCGTTAAAATAACTCTCGATAAAACCGTCCCTCTCCCCGTACGAAAAGAAAGCCATTCCAAACCTTTTCCTGCTTGCGCCCATCGAGGAAAAGAGAACCCACCCCGTAAAAGAAAACGAAAACCATCGACTCTCTCCGTCCGAAGTCGCCGGGCGCGAGTTCCAACCCTCGACTTCTTCGGCGCACTCGATCCACGCCGCTTTTAATACACACCCACGCAGCGGGGGGTGAGGCTAGCGGCAATCCCGTGCACATGGCGCGGCACGTGAGCTCGCGCCAAAGCGGAAAAGCTCGGCAGCAACTACTTCCTCTAGCGCGCGGCGGGCAACAAAGCCACTTCCGTGCGAGCAGGCGCCTCTCTTGTAATAGCGTACGTCTCTATCTGCGAGTCTGGAGAGCGAGACAGGGACTCGGATTTTTTCGAAGAGGCGCAATAGTCGCGTAGGATGAATCGATTACGATTGCCGCCTTGCATATCAAGGAGAGTGTAGCTTCGAGAATTTTTCCGTAGCTAGGAGAGGCGCGTGCGTGGAAATTTTAATAAGAGCCGGGGATGCCGGTAATTTATATGAGCATGAATTATTCGAGTTTGGGGAAGGCTTGCATCTGTGTGTGTAGTTATGTATGTTGTGCTCGTGTTAAAAAAAAAAGTTTACTACGGTGATGTATGGAGGGAAGTTTTATACGCGTGGAATGAACGATTTTAGGAGCGGTAAGTTTTGGGATAGGGACGGAGGTGGAGGCTGATTTTATTTCGCTTTATTTCCGCCGAAAGTTTGATATTTATGTTTGGACGGCGTACGTGGATATTGTTTACTTGTTAGGTAAATACGTATCGGGCCCGTTCCGCATGATCGATTATAATTTTCTCGATTTGTTTATTACGTTACATTTATATTTACTTGTATAATTATTATTGGACTTGCGGTTCTTTCTGCATGATCGATTAATAATTATACGATTCGTTATGCCTGTTACATGTTGATATATCTCTAATTGATTTTATTTCGTTTTGTGTCAGCGTTCGATCGATAGCTTGATTATATTATGTGCTTTGAAGCGTACATGTTTATTTTCACCAAACAAGTTTTTGGAAACATATAGTAAGATCTTTTGAAACTCACTTACACGAATATACGGGCTACATGCAGATGTCTACTCCTCTTTATGTATTATATAAAGACTACATAACACCTGTACAATAAAAGTAAACAGAAAAGAACTTTTATAACGATATTTCTCTCGCTTTCAATTCTGTAAAAATTTTTATTTTCCTTACTTAATACCAATCAAACTATTTTCACAAAAACAAGTCCCATCCCAAAGCTGGAACTCCACACCGGGTATAAATCCGACTTATAAGATTTTGTTTACTATATATATAGCCGTATAACAGAAATAAAAGAAGCTCGCGCGAAAAACCGTATCCCCCGTTAAATCCCCGGACGCCGACAAAAGACACGACGACGAGAGAGAAAGAAAAAAAGGTAATCGTTCATCCCGCCTCGTATATATCGGATTTACTCCCGTCAGCCGGCCACCCACACTGATTCCTACCACCTACCTGTGTCTGTCCTGCCGGGCAGCAGGATCGATTCGTCCCGATACCAAGAAGTGACTGTGAGATGCTCCTTGATGTCCTCGTGGGCGGTGCACGACAGCACGGCGTTGTTACCCTCCACCACCGACGAGCGGTCGACTCTCAGCCCGTAGCCCTGCATCGTCAGCACTGTAATCGAAAAGCAGAGAAAAAACTATAACCAATATGCATTTGTTGGCTCTCAATTAAAAGAGCGGATGCTTTTACAGTGGGAAGGGAGACGAATGCGCGTGGAAAAAAAGGTACAAAAGAGAGGAGAAAGGCGCGCGCGCGGGCGCCTCGGGGATAATCTTTTCCTTGGAGCGCGAGATATCGAGGAGCTGGGGCGCGAGCGAGCTGCCTGCCCTGCCGCGAAATGAAAATAATGCTAATGTAACGCTCGAGATACTTGAATTTAATAAAACGCGCGCGAGATTTCGCCGCTACCGAGCAAAGTACCCGGTGCGCGCTCGCTGCGAAAATAGATTTCCGCGAGCGCGCTGAATGCAGCGTCGCCGCGGGAGGATGAAAATTGGGAGTTTCGCGCGCGCTCGCTGCGTGTGTATATATATATGTATACGTAGCGTCGAGTCGTCGCGAGACGGAAATAGTCGCGCGCTTCTCCCGATAAAATTGAGACGCGCGCAGCAGCGGGGATGAAACGAAATGTGCAAATGAAGCCAATATGCGGCCCGCTTCCCTATCTGCCCGCTCAGCCAACCGACCAACGATATTTTTCCAAGCCTCCCCCCTTCGCGAGTTTCTCGCTTTTTTTTCTCCTCGCAGCTCTCTTCCGGGCCCGGGGGCAGCTTCGTCGAATTTCTAGGAATCGCGCGAAATTAACTTTCCTGGCAGCGTCGCAGAGCCGTGCTGGAGAAGGAAGCGGTAATCGCGAGAGTTTTAATAAAGGGAGTTTTTATTTTTGGGCTGGCTGAAAGTGAGGGGGTTGTTCGCGAGATATTTGTTGATGATGTATATAGGAGATTTTAAGGTGAATTATTGTACAGAGTGATGAAGCACTCAGGATAATGCGAATGTTGAGTTAATATTTTTAATAAGTAATGTATTATAATGTAGCTAACAATTATGAGATATTTTTAAAGCATAAAGTGTATGTATTGATATTTTAATTAAGTTTTATTAAAGAAAGAAAAATGATGCATTTAACGAAGAAAATATATTATTTGAATTAAGTACAATTTATCTTTATTTTTAATTTAAACAATCCAATATCATTTTTAATTAATTATAATAAATAAATATGAATATATACAAAGAGTATTTTAACAAAATTATACAAGCCACTTAATTTTCACAACAGTCAAAATAAAACACAATTAATTACTAATATTTATCGTAGTTCGTGTAATTATTAATTTCGAAAATACGAGAATAAATTAAAAGTCAGACTGAATAAAGGGGACGAGAATGTGTTCATCGCACGTACACAGAGAATTTGCCTACTCTTCTGCCTGGAGGTAACAAAATTTAATGTAGTCGTAAGAACTGCGTAAAAAACATATTTTGCGCGCTCGCTCCCTCAGATTGCTATGAGCTGATAACGGTTTATAAAGGCCCCGGTGCTAGCATTTAACACATCACGGAGCGAGTTAAATTAACCCGAAAATTGCAGCGGATAAATTGGAAAATGTAAAAAAATGCTTTGAATTAATGTATCTTTTTAGCAGTAGCGAGCTCAGCTCGAGCTCGTTACAAGCGCTGATTACTCGCCTAACTCACCGCGATGTTGAAACAATCTACCTTGCGCGCAGTTCGTGATATTTTTTTTCTTTTTCGTTTGTTGCAAAAATAGAAACCAATCTGAAAAATTCAACGAGCTTTGCATTCAGTGCACTCTATCCAGTGTTTCTATGTAAAAGTATCGTTACAGCGAGGGTATATGCATATATGTGGTTAAAAAGATACGTATTCAAATTCTTTAAACAGTTAGAATAATGTTATTATCAAGTTTTCATTAGCTTTCATCAAAAACATACCTTTTGCAATTATAATCGTTAATTTTGAATTTTTAATAGTTAATCCTTCCAATACCCCTTTCAATAGTGCCTTTGAATCTACTCACAAAGAAAGGGTTATCCCAACAAACTCAAATTAAAACCAACCAAAATGAAAACCAAAAAAAAATTAAAATTTTCAATAACAAAACCATAACTCCACCCCAACATTTCAAAAAGCACCCCAACACTGAATAAACCATGGCCGAAAGAAAGGATTATCATTACGGACAAAAACTATTTTTCAGAACAATGGGACTCATCCATCTAAAAACAGGACGCATAACTTTTTCCCCCGACGCCCCAACGAACAATAGCCCCCCTCACGCGCGCACGTACACAGCCCGCTGCGCGCCTCTCCCCCCAACGCGCTCGTTGCAATTTTCATAAACAACGCGCGATATAATTATTCATATCGGTACGCTCGGCCCTCCCACCCCCGCATCTAACGCGCCGCTTAATTCGAGGAAGCCGGCCGCGCGCTCGGCTCTTCCGGCGGCGCTCGAAAAGCCGAAACTTTAGAGGCTCGTTGTTGCGCTCGTAACTCAGCGAGCGCGTATCGCTTTTACCGCGCGGACACGCGACTCTCGTCATTTCGTTACATTAAACGCCACTCCTGATCCAGCGGGAGCGCAGGGCTGTATGCAGGATCCGATGGACGGGTTCTATTATTGGGAGCGTGACAGGGCTGGTTTACGAGGCCGCGGCTTGTCCGAAGAAATCGTCGTCGATGTGGCTTGTTAGTTAAAATTTTTACACGGATGGAATTCCGTGATGAGAAACAGATGAATTGAAAAAAAAAACACGCGCTGTTCCGATACTTTGTTTTACAACGTTGATCACTGTCCGACAGAACTCGTCTGTTACTACTATGCCGCTCTTGAAAAATTCCTGCACTTTATGCAGGCAACGAATCGTAAAAGCTTTTTCCCCTCGTCTCTACCCTTTTTTTCATTTCGTATATATATAGGGGTATACTCGTATTTCAAGGCTGGAGAGCGAAACTCATTGAATTGCAACAACGAGCCTAGGTGAGCGACGGCCTCGAATTTGTTTGCTCTGCGCGCGCACGGAGACTTGTTGAATTAAATTCAATTTCCCGCTGCTTCTCGCGCGCTCGCGTCTTCAGAGGGCCAAGATTTGCTGCCATCGCGCGTGATTATTTTTGCAATTGAAATGCCGCTGGAACCTTGGGTGTGTTACTAGGGTTTTTTTGCTTGTAGTTCGCCTTTTTTTGTGCTTTCTCATGCATCGTCGAAGCGGGGTGGAATACGCAAGTAGAGAAGGTCGATCGATTGTTTACAGAGCAGATGTTTTATGAATGGAACGTGTTGTTGAACAATTTCGCAAGGATTTTTTTAATAAGCGAGATTCTTTTATGATTCAGATCTGTCTTATACAAAAGCCAACAAAAATTAAATTTTATATTCACTGCTAAACGACATACAAAAAAAGGAATTTTCTATTAGACCTGACAAACGAGTGCGCGTCCAAGCTAACTTATTTATCGCTTAATTTAACGCGCACGTACTTGCCCAACCCGATCACATGCCGCTCCCATCAGCACCAAAAACCCGTACAGAATTAACCAGAGTAATCAGACCGCTCGTCCCCGAACCCGATCCACAGATTTGTATCCCCACAACCCAGCTAATTTTTGAAAGCTCACCCGATCCACGCATCAATAGCCCGCCTCGCGTTTTTGTTAAATATAACGCCGCCGCCCGCAACCACACCGCCATATGAATTAGCGTATAGCTGCGCTCGCTTTTGAATCAAGCCCCGATTCTCTCTTCCGCTTTGCGTGCGCACGCGCGTACAATCGACTCGTTGAAATCCCAATCAAGAGTCACGAACAACGAGCCTCCTCTAGAAATTGATTCTCCCCACGCGCGCCAGCGAGCGAGCTTTCGGTTTTTAACCGGACGAGAGCAGCGCGTCCTCGGAAATCATGAGAGCGTGAGGCTTTGGCGCGCGCGTAGCTGAAAAAGTGATTGTTTTCTGGAGCGTGGCTCGGTCGTTTCTTTAAAGTTTTCGTTGATTGAAGTTGGAACGCAAACAGGACTGCCAGGCGCGGTTGGCTGCTTCTATTTTGTAAGCGAGTTTTAGTTTTCTAATGTTGAGCTGCGTATCGATCGGAGTTACTCGCTGGAAAGAGATGGTATTTTGAGAGTTGTCGAGCGAGTTTACCTTTAATTACAAGAAATTATTTGTTCGAATATTTACGCTTCATTGTGTGTAAATAAAGATGATTGCGCTGCAGTTGAATTTGTAGCCAATTCGCAATACTGACAGTCACAACAAAAGAAAAACAATAATTTCATCGTCAACAAATTAATTCGATCGATGCAGTTCAAGTTTACCGTAAAACAAAAATAAGCGCGCCGTTCATGATCTCAGCGCGATATTCCCAGTCAAGAGTCGCTCGCGTATTGATTACCATAGCAATAATTAAACAAGTAATCATCGCACTGTGCACCGGCCACTTTTCTCTGTCGCATCGGATAACGAACGGAAACCTTCTACGTTGTAATTAGTGCATCGCGATGCGCCGTCCCTGAGGACATTTATTAATATCGATGCTACTGCGTGCATCCGTATAATTGGACGAGCCCGAAAAAAAAGCAAGCCTCACTCGCCTGCATATTACAAAAGCTAATCGGGCCTCGCTCATTTTTCTTCCGCGATTCATCCTGACAAGGATCAGCGGCTCAGGATCAGGGCGCTGTGCCCTCTCTGGCTCGACGGATGAATATTCGCGTCGGCGGCGACCCAAACAAAGCGCAAAAAAAGGAGAGAAAGAGAGCGAAGGGCCACTGGTATATATAACAGCGTCGAGTGCCTTGCCGGAAGTATAGAGAAGAAGAGGCTCAGCTGGCTTCTTCTTCGGTGAGTACTTCAAGCCGCGCTCGCAAGAGAGAAGGCGAAGATACGCGGGGGAGTTACAAAAGGGGGCGACAATGAATAAGCCCCCCTCCTCTCTGTTTCTCCAGTGTCTTCGAAAATAAGTCCTTTGGACTCGCGGCGGCGCGAGCAGCGCCCGTCGAGAGCCGGCCGATGTCATTTCAGATAAGTTCCGCATCGCCTTTCACTTTTTTTTTTAAAGAGAGTGAGAGAGAAGGCTACCCTAGCGCGCGAAAGAATCGTAGAGAGAGGGTCGAGACAGGTCGAGAGAGGCTCGAGGGGGCGCGCGCCTAACTAGGTGCCCGTCTTTTAGCGCGGATATAGCTGCGTGTATACGCGCGAGTCGAGCCTCTTCTCCGCTCTGCGAGTCAAAGGGTGAGTTGGTGGATGCAGGGGAAGGCGAAGGTGGGCAAATACGAGGAAGGCGGATGCGATATGCAGGCGATAAGCAGGCTGCGGATGTCAAATGCGAAGGTTGTATTTACGCCGGAGGTGGATGGCTCTTTTGGCTGTTCTTTTTCGCGTGTAGTCAGACGTAATCGCGAGACGCTAACGGAGTTTGGGGCTGGAGGAGAGTTTCGACGGGTCTTTTTGAAAAGGGAGTTTGTAGAGGGATTACGCGTGGGGGTTACTTGATTTTCGAGATGATCAAAAGAGTTTTGACGATTGAAGGAGGGTAGAATTTTGTCTTTTCGGTCTTGTGGATGGTGAACTTTGGGTGGATGAAATTGGGAGGGTAAATATTTGAAGTTGTTAAAGTTGTTCTAAGATTTTATTTATTCTCTAGTCAGTAAACATATATTACTTTAATTTTTCCGTTGGAATGGAAATGACCATTGCATGAACAATTATTAAAACTTATTAAAAATTATTAAACAATTTTATCTTTTTTATTAACGGTAATTTTCTTTCAATGCAACAAACTCTGAAACTTATGAAATCACGAGAAAATTTCATTTAATAACAGAAGCAAAATGCAAATAGCTTTCAAAGGGACACTTTCCAGCTCAAATTATGCAACGCCCTCGCATACACATCACAACCAGACTACACACAGAAGCAGAATCAAGCTCAATTCATCTCCGAAAAAAGCGCAAAAGAGCCTTTGACTACCCACACACCTCCCCTCCACCCCCACAAAAATGAACGAGCAATAGTCACTTTCAATACGTCCCCTCCTTATCTCCTGCATTTTTCAATTGTCGCAGCAGTCCTTGATAAACATAAACAAACAGGACACGCAGCTGCCAGCATCTTTTCCGCGTTCGGCAGGGCAGCTCCAGGGCTCTCTCGGCTCGCTCGTTTAAATAATTAAACGCGTAATTACCATGGAGCGTCACGTGTTTTAATGAAGAGCGCCGCGCGCTCTCGCAGACAGACTTGACGATACACACGGCAGACAGAGGCGAAAAGCCAACGAGAAGGAACGGAAAAAGGACGGAGCAAAAAAAAAAGAGATGAAGAAACGCGCGCGAGCCCAGCAGCCGCCCTCTTAGGTGCAAAGCCGTCCGAGTGTCTGCTCTGCAGCGGCAGAAGCAACCCTCTCGAGAGAGAGCGAGCGAGAGAGGGAGAGATAATGTGGAAATGAAAGTGTAGCAGCGCTGCTGGCAGGGTGCGTCGCCCTCGCGCTTCGTTTCGCTTAGTTTCGTTTTCTGCCGCGCTGCTCTCTGGCTGCAAGGTGCCGCCGCCGAGTAAAAAGTTTACGCGTTCTCCATAACGAGAAAGGCCCTCGCTCCGGCGGAGACTCCGAGAAAAATTGAGAGGAGCCGAAAGGAAGCCGAGAAGCTAACGAGATGGCTTTTCGATTAGGCGCGCGTACGGGCCCCCGCGAGGTATGAAAAAAATTCCGTGGCTTGATAGGGAATTAACGCCTAGATGAAATAGCGAGAGAGAGGAGCGTTTATTAGAGGAAGAGGGAGTTTGAGAATGTTTTAGGGAAAAGGGGAGAGAAGCTTGGTGCGGAGCGGAAATCAGCCGTTTAAACGTTGCCTCACGTACTGCGCTCTATATCCTCTCTTTTGCGTCCCCAGTAGAAAGCTCGATCGAACGAGGCGTGCCCAATACAATCTAACAGCTGCCGAGGATATACCTGGCTGTATTTACACAGAGGAGGAGGACGCACTTTGTCAAATGAGGAGTACGCTGACCGAGAAAAGAGAGAAACTTCGACGCGACGACGACAAACGGCAAGTTTTTACACGCCGTCCGCCCCCGCTGAGAATCCAATACGACGTGAGAGGAAAAAGCTACGCGCCACTCTGAGCGCACACATACGCGTTGGAAACATCGTTAAACTACTCGCGCGCAATCGAGTTTCCTACCTACTTCGCTCGCTCGCCGAGAGACTGAATTATTTATATATCTATGTAGCCCGGTTAGAGGAGCCGGGAAAACAGTCATAATTGGAATTACATGAAGGCGACATATTGGGATTCAGAGCCCGCGATTTCGAAGCGGCCGGACGTGCCGGGGACTTGGATTTTTCGCTCTGCGCGACGGGGCTTTGCTTTTGTCTGCCGGGACACAGTCGACGTAACGTTGTTTACGACGCGACGATAGATTTGTCTCTTTCAGTAGAGGCGAGTTCCTTTTTTTTGCGTTGATTGAATTTGCCGCGAAAAAGTTTTAAATTCTTTAACAGGGTTGCAGTTTGGATAGTGTATTTCGTGGAAGCTGTATAGTAAATGTTGAGTGTCTGTTTTACGTTTTATTTTCCGTGTATACTGAGTTTTATAAATATTAGTGAAAAATTTTTAACTTGGCGATGTAATGAATACGATTTAATCTCGAAAAGTTTTTCGCAAAATCACACCATAAACCGCTATAAAATAACAAGCTCAATTTCCCTAACTCATTAAAATCACCCGATCCCATTCCGCCACAGCCTCCCCCTTCACCCCCCCCCCAAATTGCGCGCTCATAAAAATCAGCATAAAATTCTTAAAACGCATCTCTCGGCAAAACCATCCCCACCCGAGCTTGAAAATATTCTCCTTACCTCCCTAATTCGTCCCCCGCGCATCGGCCTCGTTCCCGCTAATGAAATCGTTACACAGCCAGCTCGCCTCCTAATGGAAAAATGACGACAGCGAGAACGAGCTCCCCGCGCGTTAAATCGGGCTCCGCGCCTCCGTGATTGCGGACAATATTAGCTCGTTGATGCGTGCCTACAAGCAGCCGGCTCTCCCCTACACACATATACTCCCGCGTATATTTTAGCTTTATGCGCAGCCGGAGGGAAGCGGAGTGGGACTAAGTAGGTGGCGCGCTTACCGATCACGCTCCGGGGAAAACAAGGGACCGAAAATGAAAAGGCGCAAAGAGGTCGGAGGGTCACGAACCCCGCGCGTTATATATACGTATACGCTTACGAGCCTCCACGTGTGTGTGTTTCGCTGCTCTCTCGGTGGAGGCTGGGGGTAGTCCCACGGCTGCTTCGCTCGCGCGATTACCTTCTCCCTCGAGATCATCGGCCGACTGCGATTGGCACGGAAATCGAAGGATTTACAGCGCGAGGCTCCCTCCGCTGCTGTGCCTCCACCCCCGCTCTGCGCTTATACGTACTATATTCGGCGCGGCTCGATGCGCACGTTCGGCGATTTTTCGACGGCGAGTTTTACTTTTTATTCTTGCGGATATGGCGCGAGGACTGGAGTTTCGAAGCGACTGTCATTGAGGATAAAAAAATTTTTTGTTCGACTGCGTCGAGGGTCGGTATGGGAATTTTCGACGTGGAGGGTTTTTTGGACATGCGGAAAGTTTGAAAAGTTTTTGTTTAGTTTATTTGATATTTGAAAAGTGTGCTTGAGTTGCGTTGTTGATTACGCGGGATTAAGTGATTGGTGCGTTTGCAAAATTCACAATTAGCAAGCTTTTTTAAAAATATTTTCAATGACGAAGTTTTTAAAAGCACGGGAGAAATTTTTTATTTAAATGCCGAGCTAGTTTCCGAGAGACTCAATGCTTTCCGCTTTATTAAAAAAAAAAAGTCGAATATAAAAGGTAAATTACGGTTTCACATTAAAAATCACACAGTCGTGCGCTTTGAAAAATTAGCAACATATGCACTTGGCGCCGGTATTAGATTATTCAAAGGAAACCAGGTTACGCGTGCAGGGGAGTTTTTGAAGTGGACTCCGGAGAGCTTTCCATTGGGGGAATGCAATATATACTGGAGCGTGTGTTTCAAAACCACTTGATAGCGCACAAATGGAAGCAATGAGAGTCAGAGTCATGCGTATACCTTTGTGAATATTTTTAATTTCTCTTTCAACTTTATAAATTTTTTCTTAAATAACACTCCACTGAAATAAAATAATCGATGGAATAAAAATGTCGCGACTTTGCTGGTCACTCTGGTTATAACTTTTATTTTTACACCTCCTTTTAATTAGTACACACGTTGCGGGCATCACAAGAAGTTTATAATATGGTAATTTTGTACTTTAACAAGAAGTGGTCCGCTGAGAATGCTAACACGTTTTATGACTACACCTATGTTCTATTATCCAACTTCCATAAAGATATGATTTCGTATTCAGAGAAGATTGAAAAAATTTCTATTCTATTAGTGAATAAACATTTTTTTAAAAATACAATTTAATAAATTTAATTTTTTAATTACAATATTAACGCATAATTTTTTTATTATAATATAAATGTAAGTTTAACAAATATTTTCAGTTCGACGGCAATTATTCGATACGGATTTCACGTCCCCTCGTAACTTTTCAATATTCCGCAAACAAAAGGAAAAAAGCAAAGCGCAAAAGCCCGCATTAAAAACATTTTTCCAAAAAATTCCCAGCAGAATACTCTTCCCAATCATTATCGACAGCGTGCGTATTCCAAACAAACTATAAAAACGTCACCAACCGCTTTCACTGTAGGTATATAAAAAAAACACCCACACATACCCACCCAGCTCACGCTTCCTACTGACCTATCATCCCTCCCTCTCTCCGAGGAAAATTCGCCAAAAACAGCCGAATGCACTATATACATTTATACACATAACACCCCTATCTCCTGCATGAAAACGCAGTATTCCAATACAGCTACACATCTACAAAAGCAAGCTAGATGATTAAAATCGAGAGTGATTACCTGCGCGAAGAGTGACCTCGCGTGATAGCACAGTGCCGAGTGAGTTGGTCGCCCGGCATCTGTAGCGGGCGTTGTGGATCTCCGCCCGAAAGTCCTGCGCCAGAAACGGCGGGAAGTAGAGCGTGCCGTTGCCCAGGAGTTGCCTGCGACAGAAAAATAATGTACATGATTCACGGCTGATGAGGAAAAAATTGTGCAGCGTGCGCTGGAGGTGCCGCCAAGCTCTGCTGGCCACGGGAATGTTTTAAATATTTTTAGCGAGAGGGACTGCCTGGAATAATACACATTTTTCGCGCTGAGGGACGAAGTCGAAACGGAGCGCGGAAAAACTTTACCATTGTTTTTCTTTCGATTCGCTGGGGCGACTACGGCTCGAGCGCTTCGCTCTATAGCTGCGTGCGCCGTTCAGCAAGGTAAACAAAGTTTGGTAATTTTGTTTTTCTTGAGGACACACGTACGTGAGCGTCTGCTGGGACTTTTAGCATCGTATCGATTTGGGAATGAGTCTTGAACTGGGGAAAGATAATGAAGATAAAAAAGAAATGCCTTTGAGTAACAAATCCTGCAAGCTTTAGGTAATTTGCCAAGTTCTTAATTAATCCGGTATAGAATTAAACGTTATTCTATTGCCGAATAATTTTTTTTTAAAAACTTAAAATGCATATTTATAAATTTTATGAGAAATATATAAATGTGAAAATACTACAGTTTATTTTATATTTCTCATTCGAACGAGTAAGAACCAATTAAATTTAACAAAAAATTCAGATCAATAAAAACGTTTTTTCATGCTGATTCCAGTTTCATTAATCCCGTCGCAGTTATCAAACGAGCATAAGCGCAGACGGCCGTAAAACTTTTTAAACGTCACGCGAAAAAGCTTGTCCCCCGTCGCTCTCTCGTGACACTAAAATTTTTTTATCGTCCAGCTCGTAAACATAAACACGTCGATTCCTTCATTCGCCTATACCGCACCACTCTGAAATATAATTCCAGAGAGCCGAACGTGCACGAAAAAGCCAGCCCTTCCGAAAATTACATCCGACTGTAACAAATCGCGCGAGCGAGAAGTAGAGGAAACTGCATTCGCGGAGATATACGCAAACGTCAAATAAAGAAGCGCGACGACGGCAAAATTAAAGGATCGCGCTCGGGACTGACGGCCGGAAAAATGTAAGAAATTCGTGTCGTCGGCGAAAATAGAAGGAGCCGGCGCGGCGCGCGTCATGCCTGCTGCGCGCTCTCCTGGAATTCGCGGCGCGTGCCTCCGTCTCTTCGTTCCTTACCGTGCTAAGTAGACCCTCGCACGCTTAGCTTAGCTGTCGGTCAGAGGATGCGAGCATGCGCTCGTGCGGTGGGAGTGGATTCGCGCGGAAAATCAACGGGTGAGAGAGAAAAGCTGACGGATGCTTAGCAGGCCTATTAAATTTAGATTGAATTTAAATTTTGTCAATAACGTGTTGGTAATTTTTTAATATTTACCTTATTAGCGTAAACATTCTACAAATTGCGTTTATGAGACTGTGCTATGACCCCAAAGACTAACTAGGCTTAGTTTTTTTCTTTTCTTCTTTTGCGTTTTATTATTTTTACATCATGACTTAGTAATAATTACTATTTAAAAATTGTATACACCTAATTATGTACACCTAGGTTACTTTTATGATTTTACTTGTACATACTTTTAATTAAGTTTTACTTTTGGAAGTTGAAAATTAACCATATAAATTTTTCAGTTGGTATGGATTATTAATCAAACGGCGATACTACCGTTATTTAAGTTTATTTAGCTATATTTGTTTGGTTCTAAATTGTGCAATAACAAACTATATCTATCTATCAATCTATATTTACAATGCATTTTCTGTATTTTATCTACTTAAAAGCATGTATTAGTTATTTATGTAGCAAGGGCGAACCTCGAGCGATTAAGTTTGAGGAGGTTAAGTACTCAGCTCGCTACGCTCGCAGGCCTCGGCCTTATACTATCCCACGCTGAAAACATTTCCTCCTCAAACGTATTCCTTTCAAGTCAGTATCCGGCCATAGGCGAGTCCGGTTCTCTTTTAGTGCACACAGTGGACAAGGCTCAGCAGTACTTGTAGGATCATGAACAAGGTTATAGTTCAAGCATGATAAGGTTCTTAGTATTGATAAGTCAGCGTCTTCGTTGCTAGACATGTTAAAAATTCCAAACAGCTTACAATGTGTATAACGATACGAGTCTCTCGTTGATCCAAATATAGCCTGGTCCGTGAGTGAGCATGATTGATGGGTTTAAATTCGCGTCTCCTAGAGCATGTGTTGCTCCCTGGGAGTTATCTTGTGTTTAGGAAAAAGAGGTATAACCGAGAGTGAATTTCGTGCATGTGGGCGCAATTGCATCAGGACTCAACATTATCGGCCGGATATTAGTAATAGTCACATAAGGAGCACGATGGCTCTGTGGTGTAGTACGAAGTCCCACACCGTTTACTTTTATTTCTTAATTTCCGAAAATTCTACCCCGTTGCGAACTAAACACTAAATTATTAATTATTCATTTTCATTTAATTTCATTGATTGTTAATTTTTCCATCATCTCAAGTATTATTAAAATATTCAATTTTTTTTTTAAATCCATAATTCTTTTTATTAAGTATACATATAATGTACAAGTAAGTTTATTATCAAAGATTATAAATGCACATTCATAGTAACGATTGAAATTTTACTGAATTTTCACTCTTACTATTTCGTTGTGTCAGTGTAACTATATACGAGAAGATTGTTAAGATCACCAATTCTGGTTTGGAATTTCTTCATCTCATAGTCTCTAAGATACTGCTTCAAACCTGTCATAAAAACGCAAGAGGTTTTTATAAATACAAAGTAATTGCTCTCAATACCTACTAATGCAGTAATAATCAATCTCATACAAACCATCATTATTATTTTTCGTTAAAGGATTTAGGTCAATAACTTCTATTTGTACTATTGCAGCCATCATTTCTATATTCAAAATATTTGTATATAATCTTTGGAACAGGTATATCCTCTCTGTATCTATATCATGATAATGAGAATTCTGTAACAAAATATAAATATTTACTTATTTCTAAGATCTTTTCTATAAGCGTTCACAGTATGTTTTAATAAAGTTTAGTTAATTCGACAATTGTATTTCTAATAGCCTTGTAGTTTTCATATAAATTATTTACCCTAAAAGCCAGCACTTCAAAAAGGCTTCTTTTTTCCCATGCATCTGATTCACCATTTAAATAGTAGAGTATCGTATTTATTTTAATATCCATTACATTAGTGACAGTTTCTAGCATAGAAGGCTCGTACTTTTTGCTCTTAAAAATAATTTCATATGCCCGATTAACAGACTCCATTGAATCAATGATCTTATTAAATCGTTCTTGCGTGTATGAGTTATGAGTACTTATCCTTTTTTCCAAAAATTTAATAGAGTCTCTAGTTGTCTCTTTGGTTCCATTGACCACGTATTCCATTTTATCTCGGACCTGACTTATCTTAAAGGAATATGATTGCGTTAAAACTTACATATTTAATTTAAAATTAATAGAAAAAATTAATTAACCAGTTTATTGACAAGGCCAATAATCTGCATTATAATATTTATCGCATAAAAGAATTTCAGTATAAATTAAGTACGAATTTTTAAAAAGAATGGTTTAAAAACAAATTAAACTAATGTAAAAATTTATTAAAGATTTTAAAAATGTTCATGGTACATTTTGAAGAATTATAATTGACTTTGAAATTTTGCGGTAAGTATAAAAACGTAAAATGTAGGTTTTATCGATGAAGTTATTAATTAGTACATTCCGGTACTTGTTCGTAGAATAGATCATTCTCGGTGTACGCGAGTCTGTTCCGCGAGAACAGCGAAGACCCTATAATCTTATCAATCGAGATTCAGTTCAATATACGCGTATCATATATACAATTTTCTAGAAATTTTTTGTGAAATTATCGCGTGTGCATAAGCGAAAAGTATTTGGCGTAGCGAAGCGCGTAAAACTCACACTCGTGCGCATACACAAATTTCACACTCTTGAGTTTGAATGTGGTATGTCGCACGCACTGAATATAGGCATTAAAAATCAAATTTCTTATATAGTGTTTTCCGAATTATTAAGTATTTTTTTAATTATTAAATTGTATAAATTAATAAATAAAATATATTGTTTATAAAAGATATGTATATTAATGCATTTTAGCAGACATACTCCATTAAAGTAACCCTTCAGATCCCTCTGTACAATATGCAGTAATCGCTCAGCTTCTTCGGGTGAAACCATTTTTGCATTAGCAAGCCCAAAAGCCAACAGCAAGCAAAGACCGGTCACAGTTGAGTATAACATTCTGCGTTTTTTATAGAATGAATTCTAAAATAATAGATAATTACAAAAAAATGATACATAAATAATAAATGTATTAATTATTCCTTTATTACTAATAAAGCTTTGCGCAGAAAAAATAGTAATCTCTATACAAAGGGCATAAAAAAAAGATTTTTTAGATCCCTCTGAAAACTTAAGTTAACTTGAAATTTGCAATACATATCGAAGGAGCCCTGGTAGAATTGTTAATACTATTCTATCTAGAAACCTGGTATTAAAGAATATTACAAAATTTTTTAAATACTTAAATATTAACCTCTTGACTGGCAGGGCTTTTGCAACATGTCGTGCCAAAACTGGTTGCCGCAAGGACTTAGTCTAGTTATAGGAAAATTAGATTTATAAGGGTTTTTGATGTGGTCGCCGAATTTATTTCAAGGATTATTGGGTTATTGTTTAATATGTGCATATATGATACACTGCTGGTTTTGGCACGTTTTTTTGTGTGCATATACAATACACTGCCAGTCAAGGGGTTAACAATATCATTATATTTAGGTATTAAAATAATATAATTGGTGATCATAAAATCAATGTGACAAACTTGAGAATCAAAAATATTGTATAAAAACTGTATATTTCTAAAATCTATTTATGAAAAGTTAGGTTACAATACGAATACAATACCAATATATTTTAGAACATATAACTTGATAACTTTTAAATTTTTAGATAGACATAAGATTACGTTCAAAAAGCTACGGGCCTACCTAGTACGAAATAGTATATTATGTACCAAGGGCTAAAAGTGAGCTTTTTTAGACCGAGTGTGGAATTTGCAGTACGAGTCAA
>UELX01000586.1:0-69759 GCA_900480035.1 Eupelmus urozonus | reverse complement strand
TCACTTCGTTACACATCTTTAATTAAAGCCTCGGCAATCCTTTATCAATTATCCCGCTCGAATTTAATGTCCCTAAATGGTGTTTTCGCTGAAAGAATTATCCCATTTACAAAATTATATTGACTTTCTACATTATTTATCATATATGCGTTCGTTACTTAAGTTCCGTGTAAATTGACTAATTAAATGAGAATAGTACGACTGCATGCCTTACACATTAATCTCACGTTTATTATTGATGCTACGGAATTATTAACAGATATGTTAATAACAGTTGTAAAATTAGAAAAATTTCCAAATAAGAATTGTAAGTGTAACATTGTTGAATTGTCAACGGTCAAAGAAATATTCGAGTCAATCATCCTGCATAGTTCTGAAATCGTAAAACTTTTTTGGATTTATCTTTATGATAAGCAATTGGTCCAAAAATTCTGCAGAAAATAGTAAGTATAAGAACACTAGATATAAAAATAAAACTTTTTCTTTCGATTTTCGCAGTTCATTTGTTGCGGAAATCCCAATCAAAATCATTGAAGAATTTAGCGCCGTCAAAAATTTACTACTAGATCGATACGAACACGATAAGATAATCAAAATAATGATAACCATTATATACTTATTATTATTATGAAGTTCCACGGAGTTTATGTTTCAAAGTAACCATTTTACCTAAATAAGAATGTCCCAAAAATTAATTGATTCATTTCGCGCCTAATGCATTTAGCAAATCAAACTTAACTTTATTTGAAAGTGTTTCACTAAATAATTTAATTTTAACACTTAAAAGTTCATATTTTCCAGAATCATATTAAATAATTCAAACTGCACTCCTGAAAGATCATTCCACATTTACCTGAAAAATTTGACGGCACAATAACATCGAAATCGTTATCAAATAATCCAGCGTTTAAGGAATAACCATATAAAATTTGTAATTTCTCAGAAAACTATTTAACATTTTTATTGTATTGTTTAATAATATATTCATTATTGAAAAGATTATACTCGTGTATAAACTTTCGAATTTCTGAATCTTCAATAAAACTATTGAGTGATACATTTACGTGATTAAGAAGCCCAATGGTGTGAAATCTTTCCATTATTTCTATAATAGAGACATGCAAAAAACTCTTATTCCATAACATAAAAATATTTTTAAAACTGATATCATTTTTTTTATTGATATAAAAAACCATACAGTGAGGCCTTTCACTTATAGATATTATTTTATCCAAGGAATAAAATACATTTCCAATAATTCTTTTAAAGGTTCAGAAAAATAATTAGCCTTTACTAATATAATGTATAGTTTATTAACTTTGTTGAAACAATTAAATAATTATGTTGAAATGTCATGTAATAAATTTTTACGGCATAGTTTTTGGGTTCCCGTACATTATTATTCCTTAGCTAATATACCTACTCGACCTAATTGCATCTCCGCATGATAAAATAACTAACAAATCGACTTGCATACTATTTCAAACATAAGCCCCAAACCAGCGCTAAAATATCCCAAACCAATAGAATCCCACCCGCGCATACTAACAACATGGCGGCGCCTCCTTTTTTTTCATAACCTCACAGCTTACAACAGCGCGCAGTAGTCGATCGAAAAACTCTCGGTAAAAATCGCATCTCTTGAGTTCGCAGCCTCCCGGGTTATGAAGAGCGGGATTTTCATGCTCGACGGATACGGTAACCCGCACAGATTAGCGCCGACGAAAAAGCCGCTGATTTGACAGCCGCGAGGAAGCTTCGAGGGAGATGCTGGATGACCCTCGTCGAGTGCTGGGTTAGTAGTCCTCCAGGATGGCCGGCAACTTTTGGCACAGCTCGCACCAGTAAGTAGTTTTTGGGTTTTTAAAGGAGCTCGTGTTCCTGTGGGATGAACTAAGGGATGCTCTTGACTTTTTCAGCCAGCAGTGGTTGCTGGATAAGCAGGACTTGGTGAGGGAGAGGCAGCATGATTTGTCTATCCTGACCGAGGAGGAGTATCAGAAGCTGTTTATATTCTTCGCTAACTGTAAGTTGTTGATTAGTTGGTTTGGTTTTTTGCTCAGAGTTATGGTTAATTTGAGGCTGTGATGAGTAGAGACTAAGGAAAACGTTTGGGTTTTATAAAGTAAATTGGCTTAAAAATCTGGGCTTTGAATCTATCGAGTTTTTATACAATCTATAACATTTAGTCAATACGATACTTATGACTTTATTGTTGCAGTAATTCAAGTACTGGGCGAGCAGTTGAAATTAAGACAGCAGGTCATTGCTACTGCTACAGTCTATTTCAAGAGGTTTTACGCTCGCAACAGTCTCAAGTGCATAGATCCCTTGCTGTTAGCTCCGACTTCTGTTTTCTTAGCCTCTAAGGTTGAAGAATTTGGTATCATTTCTAATACTAGACTGATAACTACTTGTCAAACAGTTGGTATGTATTGTCTGTTATCTTATTTGGAATTAGACTGTTCTTGAACAAAGATTTTTATATTTACAGTGAAAAACAAATTTAACTATGCATACACGCAAGAGTTCCCATACAGAACCAATCATATTTTGGAATGCGAGTTTTATTTATTGGAGCATCTTGACTGCTGCTTGATTGTTTATCAACCTTATCGACCTCTGCTAACCTTAATTCAAGATGTTGGTCCTGATGATCAATTACTCACATTAGCATGGAGAATTGTTAATGATAGCCTTCGTACTGATGTTTGCTTACTTTATCCACCTTATCAAATAGCAATTGGTAATGTAACATATTTCTTACATAAATTTTCATTTTTTTTTTAAGCATTAATTTGTTTAAAAATGTTGTTTAATAATAATTACTGATATATATTCTACAGGCTGCCTGCAAATAGCTTGCGTAATATTACAAAAGGATCTCAAATCATGGTTTGCTGAGTTAAATGCTGATATGGACAAAATTCAAGAAATTGCTCGGTATATTATTAATTTATATGAACTATGGAAAACATATGATGAGAAGAAAGAAATTCAAGCTTTACTGAACAAAATGCCAAAACCAAAAGGGGCAGCTGCTCCTCAACGCTAAAACAAATACATTTCAACACTTACACTTTTAGATATTAAGTGATCTGATTGTTATATGAGTATTGAATATTTAGCTTCTAATTTAATGTACATTGTTCATAACTATGTAATTTTATGGTGAAACTTGAATGTGACAAAGTCTGAAAGATTCTTATCTTGCAGAAATAGAAAACTATGTAAATTATAAATAGAACCTAAACATTTTTTCATAGCATGTGTATATAGTATAGAAAAGACTGATAAAGCATTTTTCAAAATATGTCATTGAAAATTTATTATTATTAGTAACTCTCATTTATATTAAAATTCCTATAAGTTTATTCATATCCTATTAAAATAAAAATAGAAAAAGGACTGAATTTTAACAAAAAATTTACAAAACAGCATGTAAAAAAATTATTTAGTTTATTTTACAAAAAGTATCTCAAAATAACGAGATTTTTTCCTAAGAATTTATACAAAATTACACTTAAGTTGATTTATGATTATCTTATAATTACATTATAAATTACACTATAATTAAACAAAAATATGTATTCACAATATTAACAATTCTCCTGAAGTAAGGAACTTTTTAGTTGGCTCCTTTTGAGTATCGCTTCCAAAACTTCTTAACGTCATCATGTCCAGCCTTTGTAACAACCATAGTTCTTTTTCTATTTGTAAAATAACGTCGTTAAATTAAAAGCATTGTCAATAAATATTGTTATGAAAAAAAATTTATTGTACCTTTCACTTTGCCAGATTAAAACACCTAAAGATACTGCATGATCTCTCAAAACGTCGAAGTCAGTTTGAGAGTGAAATTGACTGTACAAGACACCTTCATTAAAAATAAAACGATTTCTTTCGTTCTCCCAAAGTTTAATTTGATCTACAATTGTTGGTGGGAGAGTTGGAGGACCAGCCTCAATCATTTTATTATGTGCATGCTGATTCAAATAGCCAACAATTTGAGCTGCAGTGATACCACTTTTTAATGCCTGCCGCACTGAATCTCTTGTTAATATTGCTACAACCAGATTCGGAAACCTACAAAAAATATATATATATAATAAAACTAATCAATCAAAACTTCGTCCATACAAACTATAAAAATAAAAATAAACTCGCAAGTTTTTTTATGCTTAAATACAACATACATTTTTTTTAAATATTTTAATATATTTTTACCTGTAAAGCAGTTCACAAAATAATCCAATTAATGCAACTTGTAAATTTGAATTTGTGTAGGCATATACCCTGTAATTTGTTTCAACAACAATATAACGCTCTTTTTCTAAATCTCGTGAAAGAGGTTTATTTTGTCCTGTAGCAATATTTAATGCTAATCTTGTTGGATAAAATCTATTGATTAAATCATAATACATATTATATTATTATTCATTCTTATGTAATGATTTTGAAATTCAAATATAATCTAGTATAAATGAGCATACCTTCCTGCCTTCCTTTTACGTTGATAAACAAGACCAAATTCTCTTAGATGCTGTAAAAATGTCAAGAGTCCATCTGACATTCCTTGTGTACTATAATCTTTTCCAAGTGTGGAAAAATTTAGTTGAAAAAGAAAGGTTAAACATTCAGCCAAATCTAAGCTCCTCGATTCTACTGTGTCCAAATATTGAAGAATAAAATACCAAACCTTTTTTGATAAAAAAGTTAATGCCTTGATAAATACCTTTGTACTTAATACATAAACAGTAAATTTTATATAATTTGTTTTACCTGAGCAGCAGTGTCTAATAATAAAAATTGAAAGCCGGCTTGTGTAATTACAGGACTGCCATCTTCTTCATCTCTTTTCATAAGACCAGCATGTAGTAAGATTCTAACAGCATCAGCAGATATGCCTATTATATTTAATTTTATGTATTAAAAGATTAATACAACAAATTATTCTATTTTACTCAGGAATACAAATAACAATGGATTTCACAAATAACATTTTAATATATGCAATACAATAAAATTAAATCAAACATCAAATTACCTTCTTGCTGTTGAGATCCGACCATATAATGTAAAACACACTCCCACCTTTCCAATGCATAAGAATCGAGAAAAGTCACATCCCTAGGCTTACTGTCAGTCTCAAGATTATTGGACATTGTCCAAGGTACACCACCTCCCAGTAACACTATTTTCAAATTTTTTCTAAAAATTGCATTAAGAATCCATCCTGGCAAGCCTCCAGGAATCGGTGCTTCCTTCCAGATATTCAGTTCGTTCATGACCTGCACAACGTTCAAGTGATCTTCGACGTGAAGCTTGGAACACCAAGAGGCGATTACAGCCTGAGGAACCGGCTGCTCGACAAACAAAAGCCTCATCACATAATGCCTCGCAATTTCTGGCAGTTCTCTGTAGACAGCAAGGCAGATCGGAGGATTATTGTAGAGTTTGTCCAGCATCTCGGTTGACCTCGACTTCAGGTACTCATGTAGATCCTTGCACTGCAGCCCGGTGGGCTGGAGCAAGCTTTTCCCACTGACTGGTGCAGACATTGTGGTGACTGTGCAAAAAGTAAAATGGTTAAACTCAATTTTTTATAAATAAATAAGAGTGAAGTAAGAATTAAAATTTAATCTAAGAAATACTGACCTTAAATACTAGTGATAACTTAATAAGTACAGTGATATGAGAGTTGACTTTGCTTCTGTATGAAAATAAATACATGCACGTGCGTTTGTTTGTTAAATATTCATCTTTTCCTTTATTTATAACCTCCAAGGCACCAGGTAGGTGCAAACAGCCGACGCAACACTCAAGCTCAAGAGCCGGTGAAAAACCGACCATGGGATTCGCGACTGTAGCGGCACCGGATCGAGTACGATGTTAGTTGATGTTTCGTTTGTAAGATGTCATTTCGATGCAATTGAAGAATTTTATGGGTTTGTCAGATTTCTACCTTATCGAATTTAGTTTAAAAATTTGTTTTTGACTTTTATATGGGTATAAATATTATTAATTAATTTTCACAAAAAAAAAAACACTCCAGAAAAAATCGTAAGTATCGTATTTATTTACATAAATTAATACAGTTATTAATTCCTTATATTATAGAACGTAAAATTTAAAAAAATTTTAGTAATGTTTTAAAATAACGTTTTCAAAACATTAAACTTTATTATAATACTGTTTATAATATAAACATTAAACTAAAATCGAAAACATTATTCCACTTTATCATAAAAAATCCCAAAAAATACACTTGCTCAAAATCCACCCAACAATCTCCCATCTTCAAAAAATCCAACAGCCGCTTCTCAAAGCCTCGTCAACCACAACACATCCCTACATTTCCAAAAACACAAAAAAAAAACCTTTCGTCATAAACATTCTTAAATTTCATGATCGGTCGCATTACTCCAGCACGCGTCGCGGCATTTACATAGACATCCCCGCGCGGTTCGTTTTATAAATGAATCCTCTGTTTGTTATCTCTTGGTATATATGAGGAGAGGAGGAAGAAAAAATAATGGAGAGGACCGAGGGAAGCGCACTTGCATACTTATATAGCTGTGCGCCTTCACCTGGCGGATGCGAAATCCAAACATTGGCCTGAGCGCCGGTTTTTTTTTTTGTGTGGGTGTGTGTCGGGGCTGTGTCAGCGGTTTGGGAGTAATCGAGATTAGAAGGTAGATTTGGTTTTTGTTGAATTAAAAGGGGATTTTTGGATTGGAGTGGAAGCTGGGCTGTTTTATTGGGTTAAAAGCGATGGTTTTTCTAATAGTATTTATTAGTCAAGTGTGAACATGTTTTTATTTTAAAGTGATAATAAGAATGTGAAACTAACTCTAAAAGTTATAAAGGATATTGTTTGAAATTGATTTAATGTTAATCTTTTATTTAGTTTTTATCACTCATTTGCAAATTATTGCTTAATTGATCTTTCAAAGTATTATATCAAGAAAGTTTGATTCGGAATCTAAATGTGAATTACTGAATTAGTAACATCCAGTTATAAAGCTTATAAATTACAGCTTAATCAATTAAATTTCTTTTTAGGTCAATCGATACGGATGCTTACAAGTGAAAATTCACCCCAAGTAAAGTACGTATCGTTAACAATTTCTAAAAAAAAAAGTGCACGCAAACCTAATAATTATTAATATTTCCTTCACCATTTTAATACCATTATAACTAAAACACTAAAAAATAACAATAAAAAACAATATCCGCCTCTCCTAACAAACTTACTTAACAAACAAAAAACCCACAGTACCCCAAAGAAAACAACTCCTCCAACCTTTTCCATCCTTCCCTGAAAAATCTCGCACGGTCAACTCTCCATCACATCAAATAAAACCTTCTCTTTCTGCCGAGTGCCTCTCGGAAATACTCCAATCCACACGCACATATCCATACAAATATAAAAGAAAAAAAAAATTTCTTTAGCATAGCGAGAGCCGCGGCTCTCCGTGAGAAGTGTAGGAAAGCGAGTAAACAAGTGCACTTATATAGTGAAAACTACTTCCGCTTGATAAGCCCGAGCGCTGCTTAATTGCGTAACTCCGTCATTTTTCTCGGTCGCCTCCCCCACTTCGCTTCTGTTTTAAGCGCCGAGGTAATTGTCGTTTATTGTAAGTGTATGTGGGTATATGTGAGTGTGTGTGTGTGTGTTTGAGGTAAGGTTTGGTGCGAGTGTCGGTGACTATTTTTACGTTTTCTCTGTTATTTAGAGCGAAAAATAGTGGTGATGATTATTATTAGTTTTAATGTTTTTATGATTTCGCGTTTTGACAAAACTAAGAATACGTATACTTTTTGATCATTTTTAGAAAAATAAAGTAGCAACGTGCTAAAGCACTAAGAATTTAAAAGATGAGATGAAAGTTTTAACAATTTGAGAGTAACATTTTATTCTAAAATTATTATAATAAATTAGAAAATTCTGGATTGATTTTGGTCCATAAAAGTAGAAATCGACGTTTATTATACCCACATTCTGCAACATTACCGTACTCCTAATAAATCAATTCAAAACCACGGCTTACCCCACCCGGCACATATCTACTTGCATAGTTATGCAAATACATTATCTATTGTATAGCACATTTAATTTCGCCAAAAAATTCGGTTAGAGAATACCGAACGATAACGAAATTCTTTCTAATCGAACATTCTTCAACTTTCTAAATATAGGGCACTGTTCACGGGATTTCCCAAGCGAGTCAAGTGTACTCACTTAGCGGCGTCGTCATTCATCAGATTCTGATTAAAACCATTACCGCGATCGAACGTAAAAAGAATTTTTAATTCAGTTACTCACATTAGTAGTTAGAAATTATGGGTTGGTTAAACGTAAGCGAATTTTATCCTATCCTCGTCTGTACTTTCTAAGTTTGAATCAGTGAAACTCGCTGAATTCCAGTGCGTAAGAGCTCCTTCGTAAAGATTTTCAATTAAAGGGGCTAATGCGCTGAAATCTAATGAGTTTCAATGATTAAAATTAGAGAGTAAACACCGTTTGCACGAAATTAAATTATTCAAAAATTTGTTTATTTAATTTTGCGTCGATAAAACCGACTGTAAAACAACTCGTCAGACATGTCCATTTAAAAATCGGCAAAGTATTCAAAGAAAAACCTCACCTCTAAACCTAAAAACTAATTTTATACCCATCGAGCTCTCAGAATCAGCATTAGCTCATTCACAGTCGCCGCTTAGTCTCGCACAAACCACATACGATGCATCGTCCTTTGACGCAGCTAACCCGAGGAGTCATCGGTCTTCGCTGCGATCGACGTCCCCTCTGATGTATACATACATTTTTTTGCTTACGTTTTGTATAAACCGAGAGTGATTTTAAAATATGCACGTGTCGAGCTGGCTGCGTGTGAAGAAATCAAAAACGCGTGGGCGGATGAGTGATAGGGAGGTGCGATTTGCTGAAAATGTTGATGGATTTGCGTCTGTATTGATACTTGGGATCGGTTTTTGTTTGGTTTGGATAGGGCCAAGGTTTTGTTATGATCTGTGTAGTTGGCTTTTGTAGAGGCGTGTGTGAATACGGTGATATGGAGTCGAACGAGATGGATATAGTGTATAGCCTTGGATGGTTGTTATTTTGTTAATGAAATCGTGATACTTTGTTCGATTATTAGATGGTTTGCCAGAACGAAATGGGTAGCTAAAATTTATTATTGACTGCCGTTTTATGTTCTGTAACTGATGTGACTAATAATAAGGACTAATACAAATTATTGTAACTTTTTGGCTATTTAAAATGAATTTTCTATTTGATAAGGGCTTAATGAAGGTCTAATCAACTATTTATTTAAATAATATTAGTAATAAGACAACTTTATTAGGTTCTAATGAAGGTCTAAACCGAAAAAGGAATGAGAAGATAAAAAATAAAGATTGAAAACAGCTTGAAACTAGATTGAAATCATACTTACAAGTGAAGTTTTCAGAAAAAAAAATCCGAAAAATTACTATACTTTGTATGGAATTTTTCGAATATAGTATAGTAAATTTTATAAGATATATCATATATTTTTCTACGTTTATAGTAAAATTTAATTATTCTACTTTTTTCGAAGTAATTAATAAGCTTGTTACTTTATTGCATAATTACTAAAAAAAAATTTTCTATTTAATCAATACATAGAACATGATTGTGATAAAATTTCGTACAAATATTAATTTTTGTATCAGAAATTATAACTTATTATTTAATAAAATTTTCTACCTTACTTATAAATAATATTCACGAAATAATGACGAGAAAGCTCAATCATCGCTTAAATCATCGACCTAAATTTAAGTTTCCTACTTCTCTTTCTCGCAAGATGATTAAGAATTAAAGATGACATCACAAATACACATTAAAATACATTTTCGTCCGATAAACAATCACACAGCCTCTAATTTAACGCAATTCCGTAATCCTCCATCCATCCTTAAAAATCTGCAAATCTTTTTCACTTCCCAAACTAACTGCACCTCAAGCCCAAACCTCCCAAAACCCCAAAAATCTCACCCAACCCTTAACCACCTCACCCCAAAACCACCCTCTCACCATCCTCACCAACCCACCCACCAAAAAATCCAATCGATCCCCCACACCCACACGCACACTACATCCACAGTCCAACACCCAAAAACGCGCTGCTCCCTATATTCTCCTCTACTGCTCTCCCCACTCTCCTGCTAATAGACTCGAACGACTGCGCCTCTCTCCTACTCCTCCCTTCCTCTCTCTCTCTCTTTCTCTCTCCTTCACGCTCGGCGGCGGCGCGAGTCTGGCTCTGCAGCTATACGCAGCCCGCTCTCAGTTTGTATCTCGCGGCTCGGCGCAGCGCACCGTTGCCTTTCCATAGCCCTTCTCGCAAGCCGCTCTCTCCTCCGCTATAATCTTTATAACGAAAATAAAAGCAAAAAAAAAATCAGCCGATTTTCTCGAGTGCGCGCAGTGTGCTTCCTCTCTCAGTGCAGTTGCTGTCAGTGCGCGGTTGTCGTTTTTTTCAAATTTTTGTTAACAAGATAGTGCCGTAGGAGAAGGATGAATCGGCAGTGGATCCTCGTCGCCTTGGCGCTGCTGTGCGTCGGCCAAGGTAAGGATATGAGACAAGCCGATAATCCGTTTTGTCCCGGGGGAGTCGAGGCGCGAAAACTGATGGTTCGGCTGATCGATCGGAGATCTTGGCGGGTGATTGTTTCGGAGGATCGATCGCCCGGTGTTTTTTTTTTTGTTTTTGAGTTTAGGAGTGTTTTGGGAGACATAATCGTGACGAAGTGGCCAGTTTGTGAAAGATCGAGAGGCTTTTTCCACTGTTTAGAAAGTGCCGAAAAAAAGTGAAATGGGTTTCTTACAAACGTGCAACGATAATCCGGCCACGGAAAAAGTAGCTCCAGCATTAACCAAAAAATAAAGTGTCGCACCTATCCGCCGAAAAATTAAACACGTCCCTGCTGCGTTACCACCACGCGCATAACCTCGTGTCCATTATCCGGCTCTCTCGTCCCAAATAAACTCGCGAGCTCATTTGCATTATAAAAGCGCGCTCTCGGAAAATCTCATTAACCACCTCGAATTACAGTACGAGTAAATTTTACGGCTTAATATCCCACCTCGGAGCTCTCCTCTGTCGTAATTACACCAAGAGGAGAGGGCAGCTCTTTCCGTAATCTTAATAAAATCGGTTGCCTTTAAAAAAGTGCCGGTCATCCCGGCGCGCTGGACTTTAAAGCCGCGGTCTCGACGAAAGATCTCAATTGCAGGCCGGTTTCGGTAATTGGATTACATATCTGAAAAATTTTAGGGCCCAAAGATCGGTTGGGATCGGATGGAAAATTACTCGCCGTGAATTTCGAAACAGCTCTGTCACGTTGTTTTGCGCCAGCTTTTTCCGCTCATTGTTCGTGCAGAGAAAAAAAGAAAAAAATAATGTAGGCTACTTTGAAAAAAACCGGTCGAATCGCCCGTTCCCAGAACTCGACCTGGTTTCCCTTACCGATTTTCAAAAACCCAACAGAAGCTCGCCCGGCGCTAATAACCTTTTTGTCCAATCAATCTCCCTAGCTTCTATTAAAAAAAAACGTGATAAATCTTCCGCGCTCACGAATTCCGGAAGTCGATCGTCCATTAATATACAAGAATTAGACGTCGATCCAGCCGGTCGGCGAAGAGGAGAGAGAGAAAAGGTGGATAAAAGAGGCGCAGACGCGCGATGCGAGGGCTTGATAATAAAAGCGGCGCGTATTTATTCGAGAGACAGAGACGGAGGCATTGATAATCGGGCCGGGAGATAACGATGAATTTACTTTGGATGATATCGAGGCTGTTCCAAGTGCATGAGGCCTTCCGAGCCTGGCTCGTTCTTCTTCTTCGTATATACGCCTTTTTTTAAGTTGGATTATTGTGATGGTGGTTTTATGTGCCGTTATGAGAGAGAGGAGATGTTTTTGCGATGAGGGAGGGTATAATGTGGAGAATCGGCTTTTATGGTGAACGGTTGGTTGTTTATTTGATGGGAATTGAATGGATTAAAGAAAAATTGTGAACTTCTGTAAAAAAATTAAGATAAAAATGAGAAAGCGCTCGAGTTTGTCGGATAGTTTTATTTTCTGTTAAAAGCCGCTCGCTGGATAGAATCGGAGTATGACGAGAAACAAGTTTTATCAGTGATTATCAGAAAATTGTTGTGTGCTTACTTACTTTTATCGCAAAACGCGCTTATAACTGCGATTAGCCGCCCGGGGGAATTAATTGATTACGTGGAATGATTTTAATAGTTCTGTCATACTTTTATAATGAAAGTAATAAGTTAAACGATTCGCTTATAAGTCTCTTACAAAATCTAATTCACTGTTCATTAAATTCAAAAGAACAAGAAATGTTTTGCTAAAGCTTTAAGAAGAAAAAAAGGCTTCATCAAGATAATGACACTTTAGAAATTCTCTATAGGCACTTTTATCGTGAGCAAATGGTGCTTCGGAAAAAACTTCGGTAAACAATCGAGAGAAATTCCGCGTCGTCGCGCAACCGATAATAATTTAGCTTGGGTTTAGAAACGCCTGTTCACCGTTTCAACTTTCTACAATGATTCTCCAAATAATTTTCAAAGAAAGCTCGATTTTTTTCGAAATAATGAATTCTCAGTAGCGTAAAAAACTATCGTTCCTCTCATCCATTCCATATTTTTCCAATTCGTAAACTCACTCCTCAATCTTCATATATTCACAAAAAGCATAACAGACGCAACAAACCAACACTCTCGCGACAAAGTCTAAATTTACGTTTTTATCGCTAACCACATAACCCTCCTAACCCAGTTTCCCTCCTCCAAGCATCTAATTATCCCGCGAGCAAAAATCATTTTTAGCCAAATCTATTTTCGCGCTCCCAAACAAATCAGCTCAGCCGACGAACCATTCCAAAGCCGAGAGAGCCACTCTATTAGCCACGAAGAAAGCGGAATCGCCGAGCTACATCAGCGAAAATACATCGCGACAATATTCGCCTTTTTTTCTTCTCTGCCCCTACTACCTCGGCTCATTAGCTCGATCGAAGAGGCTCGCCGCGCGTTTATATAGCGGGTATAATTGCGCCGAGAGCGGCCGAGGTGTAATGACCCCGAGAGCCGCTTTATTGAGAGGCTAGCTCGGCTGTGCGAGCCGAGCGAGTTGCTGCGTTCGCGGATTCTTTGGAAGTGTGGTCTGATGTTTTCTGGAAATTTTTTTTCGGTGGATTGAGAGGAATTAATTAAGGTTTAGGTGGGAGGTTAAGTGAGTTTGGGTGCTGGAGGATTCTAGTTGGGAGTGAGATTCTAGTTGTATATAGGAGTCGTTTAATTGTTTAAAGTGTGCTAATAGTTTGGGATTCTGAGTACTTTTAGACGAGCCGAAATCGTTATTGCAATGTCAATGTCTATATGAAAATTGCAAGTTTAATTCAATAAACAGGTCCATTCCAATAATCATTTCCTTACCTTTAAAGTAATAAATCACATTTACTTAGTTCTCAAACTTCTTAAAACAAAAAAGACAAACTAAACTTACTTCATTAACTGTAACGCGAAGCATTAAAACAGCTGCACTCGGCAAGGAAACGATGTATTCATTGATAAATCGCGATGGTGGCTCGGATTTTTTCTTTCGTAAGAGTACAAGAGGCTAAGCCGCGGGTGTGCGAGCCGTGATATTGATAAATATCGGCTTTTTATCAGAGTAGGTTGAGTCATGAGGCGCGCGTAGCGCCGAGTAAATTCTTCATTCAAGATGTTTGTTGCCAGCGTGTTAAAGATTCATTGAAGAAATTTCCGAGAAATATAAGTGCGCTTAAGATCGACTTGGAAAAATGTTATCTGGAGTGAAAATTAGAGTATGTGGATATGAGCGTTATGGAAATAGATCGTGATCTCAAAAATATTATTTTTGTGTGTTTTTTAGTGTTTATAAAGTGGGCGAAAGTGTTGAAAAAATATGTTTTCGTTTGTTAAAAATGCGTAATCGCTGTTGCATTAGCCTTACTCGCGAGGACTAAATAAAACCGTACGTTATTTTGTAAACACAATGACTCAAGGATACATACTCGCGCGATAACTGAAAAACAGTACATATTTTGTAACATTTCTCAGTAAGTACAGCACGGCTTGTAAACATTCCTCACTCCTAGAATCTCGTTTGTCCTCCAAAAAAAATCAGCAACCCAACCCATTCCAATTCCACAACAAACCACACCCCCTCAAAATCAACGTAAAATTTCCCTCATTCACAACCGAACCACGACCAGCACGCGCCGAATCTTCCGGCCGAATCTGACCAGCCGCTCAGCCACATCCCTCCTCGGCTCACCATAAATAATCCCTCCCAACTAGGAACAAAATCGCGCGGCATAATGGCGAAAAATGTCCTCGGCCGATTTTCCTGGAAGCGAAATAAAGGCGAGCTACGAAAAGCCCCCCCAAAAGGCTGGGCGACAATATCGGCCGGTCTTTAAAAGCGAAAAACGAGACGAGCGAGAGCGATGAATGGAGGAGAAGAAAAAGAGAGAAGCTCGCTGGGTGGAAAGATGAACGGAGCTGTGTGTGTATGTGTGCGCGAGCGCAAAAACCGGCCGGAAGGAGGACGAGTCCCTCTGTGTGTGCAGTCCAGGTGAGAGAGGGGAGAAAGTGTATATGCCAGGTATAGAGATGGGAGAGCTGGACACGCGCGCGCGAGCGGCTGGCTGTTTGTTGTTTCGGCGAGGATTTCGCGTTTCGATTCGGTGTCTGGGTATTTGGGTTTTTCGGGGATTACATGAGGATTTTTCGGGGTATGAGTTAAGGATGGGATGGTTTTGTTGTTTAATGAGTGATGGGTAATTATTATTTTTCAAGGTTGTAATTTTTTCTTCTTCTTCTGATCTTGGCAGGTGTTATTCAAAGTGTATAATTATTAAGGAAATAAATTGATAATTAGTGAATTTATTGTATCTTAAAAAGTCCCTGGGAGGCAAGCATAAAAATCCAGTGTTATACTTTCTACAATAAATTTTCGGCAATACTTAATGCTCATATTTTTTATTAATATAATAACCACGGTTTCAGACCGGACCTTTTTAAGTTGCTTACAGTTCGCGCGTTAAGTAATTATTCGTCGAGGGCAGGGCCAGACTTGAGTGATAAATAAGACACGACAAGTGTACACGCAAATTCTTTAATTAAACTTATTCAGCGATCCTATATGGAAGCCGAAGTAATTACGAATATTAATATATTTCCGATAAGCTTCGAAACGCATAACCGACCTCAAAATCCCCTCAATAAAAAATCCATAAAAAAATTCCACAGTTCAACCTTGCTCCAACAATCATAAATCTTTCTTATCATACCAGTTCCAACCTACATACAAAAATCACCAAAACTACTCGCACACACAAAATTCACAAAAATCACTCGCCCATCATCCTCAGCGCAAAAATTAATGATACCAACCGGCCCCCGGCACGAGTCAGACCACTATGGCATCAGTGTCGGCAGGAAGCTAAAGAGAAAAAGAGGCTTTATGCTCACTCAGCGTCTGCATAGGCCTCTTTCATTCTGGCCTTTGGTCCAGGTGAGCGTCGAAAACCCGAGCTGCAATGAATTCGCCAGCGATGCAACAGATGGCACGAGCCGGTTTCTGAGGAGAGAGGGAAGTGACCGATGGAAAAATCGCCGGCGGTTGATGAAAGCGGAAAATTTCGTTTGTTAGGATGATCGTTAGTGTTTGAGGATGAATGGAACCGTTTGCCTGATTTTTTGAGTTAAAAAAAAAACGTAGCGTCGATGTTATCATACATTCAGCCATACCGATTCGTAACGACAGCCAAAACGACTTTTCCAAACCACACAGACGAAAAAGTAACAACTCTCACAGCGACATTCCCAAACTCCGCGTCTCATTAAAAAGCTCGCGCGCTTCTCCACGAAAAAGAAGCGACCGTTAACGTAAATACACGACCACTCGGCGGCAGAAGTGCATATCCGCCTCGGTCCATTATTAGAAGTCTATTATTACTCGGCATTGTTTCGAAACTGCCCCCGCGGGCGGGCGCAAAAGAAAAATACAGAGATGTTTTCGGAGAGAGCGGACGGAAAAAGACGGACGCGTGTACCTGCAGCATCGGCAGCTGGCGCTCGGTAGCCGCCGTCGCTTAAAAGAATAGGGGGGCCAAGAGAGAGGGACACTGCTTTGGGACCACCTTGCTGCCTCTTTCTCTCCTCCTTTCTTCTTCTTCGAGCGTGTCGTTTTTTATATGGTTTTTTTGGTTGCTGGATGCTTGAGGGAAGGGTTAAGAGAGGCGTGATTATACACGGGAACGCGGCTGGAATTAGTCGAGTAACGCTGCTATTCGGAGCAGGTGTATTACAGGGCTGGACGGATCGTTTTAAAAGTGAGGAGGGTTGGGTTCGATTGCTTTAATCGCGAGAATCGTTTTAGCGAATGCGCGGCTTTTACATCAGCGCTTTATTATACATGGCTCCGTCAAGGAATCATCGGAGATTCGCGATTACTTCCGCTTTCCGGATCGAATCCCAGCAGTTCACAGAGGATTGATTAATAGCATTACAAGCAATTAAGCATTTACAAATCGGTAAATTATGCGACTCGTCATCGGCCGAGCGACAGAATGATATACCCCCGCGGTCATGAATAAACAGGCGGCTTTTAAATTACAGGCGCTCATCTTTTACAATGCATCGATTAACATACATGTATAACTGCCGGAGCGCACTTGAACTTGACTTGGCATGATGAAAATTCAATCGCAAAAGCCACTTTCATCGCTGCTAATTACTTTCTTTAAGGCGGGACTGAGCCGCTCCTCGATCGAGAAGTTACATACACACATCGCTGAAATGTTTGCTTTGACGCTTCGGCCGGAAGCGCGAGGAGAACGAAAATAGCTACCGGCACTCGTGAGATCGATAAGGATAAGGAGATAACCGGGACAAAGAAAGTCGCTGCTTGGCTTCTCCTCTCCAGATCCCCCAATATAAAGAAGAATCTAATCTAACCTAAGAGATCCCGTGAAAATCGGTTGCAAGCAAACGCACCGATAACCACTCCACCGTCAAAAAAAAAACGAAGAAAATCAAAGCTTTCTTCTCGCCCAGAATCCATTCACCTGCCCATCACTCTAACGTCTGACGTCACACCAAGTGACTCACCCACCACGCGATTTCGTTAACATATCCACGAGTTTGCAGATGCATTCGCGGCTCGCGCGCGAAACGATGACGAATCACTTGACGGCGATCTTTGAATGCGTCACGCTCGGATCGGCACAATTGGATGGCCCTGCGCGCGGGCTGGTATAGAGGAAAAAGGAGCGTTAGTCGTGGCTACATTGCCCGGAGATTCGTGACGGTTTGTTCGGCTTTTTTTCGGCAGCGAGGAAGAGTGGGAGGTGGATAGTCGTAAATTAATTTGAGCCGCTGCTGGGTGTGGCCGCTGAGGGAATGAGGATGTTATCGTTTTTGGACGTTAGATGGGTGGGATGGATCGAAGGCTGGGGTAATAAAAGTAGGATGATCGTTTAGCCTTTCACGGTTAAGTACGAACTAGGGAATAATAATAGGGAGAGTCTATCGATTATAGAATACGCCGTGGTCTTGAATAATAAAAAGTTGCGACGGGTGTAGTTATCCCGGTACGGTAATAAAACGCACTTGCGGTCAATTGCAGAAACTATGAAGAGAACGTAGAGGCCTAATCGCGAGCGTATACTTTCACGTAATCACCGCGATTGGCTACCGGAGGTTTTTCCTTTGAGAGGAGAGAACAATATTGTAGTGTTGAGGAAGGCTGAGGTACAAAGCCGAGATTGCGCAAAGTGTACACGTGTATACTTCGCGCGCGAGTGTAGCCTGCGGAAATAGTGTTGATTGAAGGGTGGAAAAAGATCGGTATGTGGGTATGTATGAGGAAAGTCGACCGGTCGAATTGACGATGATTGCGAAATTGTGAATGCTAGAGCATTTGATCTTCTGTCGGAGAAACAATTGGAGGAGCGAGTGTGAATAAATAATTGAATTTCAAAAATGGAGTTTGTTCTGTATATCAGTTTCTGTTTCGAATTAGCTGTCACGCTGCGTTTCTGTCCATTAAAAACCAGTGTGTTTCAATTTACGTCAGAGTGACTAATACCAAACTCAACTATAAACTTATCATTTATCAAACATTCTATACGATTACTATCACGCGAAAACATTCACTTCAAATCGTGACCACGGAATTAATAAAAAACCCAAACGATCCACCTGCGCGCACGCATAAACAATGAAAAATCGTCTAATCGCGATCGCGGCCAAAATGGTTCATATCTCGCGTGAGAATCTCGCGTGGCTGGAGTCGATGAAGATTAAGCGATCGATTCATCATAAGCTCGGATATCGTAATTACCCGGCGTAATAAATTCCGGGGCCATAACACCGGCTAAATAGGACGCGACACGAAAAAGCATGTAAAGAGTCAGTAGGGGAAAAAATGAATGTCCCACGGGACAAATTCCGTGTACATAACTAATTCCTTACCGAATCCCGTTGCATTCAAAGCCAGAGTATACGAACACAGCTGATGACGCCTCGTCCTTACTTTCTTCCATTTCCACGTTCGTATATCGATCGTCGAAGATATAGGTCCGTTCTCCACGGCAACCCGAGATTCCACTAGGCTCGCCATTACGTCAGAGCCTGCTTTCTGATAATCAAGCAATTGGGGCTTCATTGGAGGCTCGTGCGCGGAAGAAAGCCATTGGAACTCAGCACGACCCGCATGAGAACGTTTCTTTTTTTTTTTCTATTTCGTTGACCGCACGCTCGTGTACCTTGGCTCGTGTCGTTCCCCTCGCCAGAGAGTCTGGAATTTTTCGTATATATGTATGTATCGCCGCGCGCGCTCGGTGAGCTTTCGCGCGAACGCGGAATCGTGTGCTGCTTCTGGAATGAAGCGGTGGGTTTTTGAGAGGGGAGAGTTTTTTTTTACCTAGTGGTAGAGGATAGCGGGATGGTTTTTCTTCGTGGGCTTTTTTTGATAGATGATGCATAAATCATTAGTGAGCGTTGTTCAGGGGATTTATGTCTTGCGACGGTAATTTAGAATGATCGATTTTGAAAATCGTTTGGAAGTGTTTAACGCATCGAGTTTATTACGGCAGCTTACTTTCAAACGTTCAAACTGAAAAATGTCTAATTATAAAAATCAAAGCCATCATAATGCAACACTCAGCAATTTCCTAAACCCATAAATCCCTATCCCGCACCAGCCACCCCCATAAATCTCCCAAAAACCAGCCTTCCAGCATAATTCAATAACCAAAAACCATAAACCATCCCGTCATCATCATCCCAAAAGCGCCGATCCCCATTGTTCCAATCGCGCCGCTCGTTCCAGCTTCCTAATTATCCCGACAGCCTCCCGATCCGCCTAAACATACCCTCGATTAGTACTCGAGAGCGGCTTTGTCCGTGAGCCAGACAATTTTCCGCTCGAGAAAAACGAGGTGTATACCTGCACGGCATTGTATACACACAGCGCCGCCGACGGCGCCGGTAACGCGATACTTTAACGCCGGGCCGCGGGAATGCAAGGAGAGAGAGATGCGGACGGAGGTGTTGTATTCAAAACAAATTTCGCGCGTGGGTGGGGGTGGCGGGAGAGACACAAAGCCCATTGTCGCGAGGGGTATACAGTGTGCGTACGCTCGAGGAGCGAGTTTATTCGTGAGACGTGTGTGGAAGCTGGCTGTGTGTGGGTAGGATGCAGGAATGATTTTTCTCTCCCTGGCTTTGTGGGTTAGCGTTTGTTGAGTAAGGCTAGAAAGAGCGGGAGTGCTATTACGGCTGATTAAATTGTTTGAATTGTCACCGAGGCACTTTGATCAAATCCTACCTTGAAGACCGTCTACCTTCTAATCTTCGTAATTGAGTGTGGCCTCCATCCGCGCTGCCGAGAGATCATTCGGAGAAGAGAAAATACGCCTATACAAATCAAGCTCGCCTATATACACTTCAGTGCACTGCTCGGCTCATCCCAAAAAAGAGAAACAATAAACCTCTCCGCGCTTTCACTATTCGATTTCCGCTCGGTTCTATCTCTCTCTCTCTCTGGGAAGAAAGAAAAAGCAAGCGACTAAGAAAGGACCGCGCAACGAGAAAGAGAGAATCTACATAAAGCTAATCCCGAGAGCTGCACGTATATATCCGAAAATCCCATCCGATCTCACCGAGAGAAGACAGAAAGAGAGAATCCTCTTTCGACGCGGCCCGAATTTTGAAATCGAGGTCGACGGAGCGCACGGCTGCGCGGGCGCGATTGATATACAATCGCTACCGAGGATGGAGTCGTCGGGTTTTGGGATTGAGCCGATCTCTGGATTATTAACGAGAGGAAAATTAAAAGATCGCCTCGGGTGTATAGAGTCTGTGCGTTGGGTTGTTTTGATTAGATTAGGCTCTGATTAATAGCTTGGTGCGCTTAACACGGAAAGTGAATTAGCCGCTGGCAATAAGTAATTGGAAAATCGTTCGCGCGTTTGTATGTTAACGCTCGTCTACGTTGGCCGATTTTCTTACGTCTGCGAAAAATCGGGGACAAGAGGACGACGTTTGCGACGAGCCAAGTTTGCGATGTTTGGTAAAAGAGACAATGTCTCGGTGCGCGCTCTCGTGTCAGTTTAATTAGCGTGGGTGGAGGAATTCATGCTGAGGATTATCGATTAACTGGCTCGAGAAGATCGAGGTTGAGATCGTTGGGTTGTTCTTGATTTGCGGGGATGTTGAGTGTCTGGTTTTTAATGAGGGAATGGGACTTTTGGGTTTGGAGCAGTAGATGATGATCGTTGATTGAAGTGGACGGTGGAGTTGGATTTAGAAAGATCGAACTAATTTTATATGCTCTCCTGGCCACATAAACTGAATTCCAATTGTAATTGCTAGAACGATTTTAGAATTTATTCTAGATCAAGTTCTCATTCTAAATTGTTGTTACAAGTACTAGAAAATTTTTAGAATGTTTGCCCAAAAAGAAAAATAATGTTTACATTAAATTCGGTAAACTTTTAACAAAAAATCCAAAATTTTATTAAAAATAGAAAATAAAACAAGAGAAAATATGTTTATTATTACCTCATTTTATAGTTAAAAAAAAATCTGCTAACAGAAAAGATATTTCTTTCCTTAACAACACATTATCCCACCAACAAACAAAACAGCTCACCACACACACACACACACATCATCTCCAACAATCATAAATCCCCTTACACCAACTCCATCATCGCCTACTCCTCCGGCAGTACCAACAATTTTCTTACCGCGCACCCAGATCCGCATATCCTCGTGCGTCAAAACATTAAATCCTCACCACTGCCTTCCACCACTCCGACGTAATCGATACACTCGCGCCGGCAGGCGCCAAATACACACGCACGCAGCCTGGAAAATTAGCACTCGCGGATCGCGGGGGCGTATCCAGCGCGTCGGATATCGAGAGCTCGCTCAAATAAACGTTTCAACGCGGGAATCGCTTCTTTTTTTTCCGCGCCATCGGAATGTGGGTCGGATTGCGCGGTGTTTGGGCTTTTCGCGCGCTTTTTTGCCTCGCCGATGAGATAAGCGATGAGAGGTAAATGCGCGCGAGAGGAACGTTTCTTTTTTGGGATAGGCTATACTTGACTGGCGAGTTATGAGCGCGGCTTGGTTTTGCATAATGCTCGATGGGTATTTTTAGCTGCGGCTGTACGTTGACTTTGCGAACGGAAGAATAATAACCATTTTCTTAATTCGGAGCCGATTTATTTCACGTTGAAAGTTCGAGCTTATGGCAACGGCGAGCTGCAGCTTTATCGCTTTAACAAAACACGCCCTTATCTTACAAATGCACTTTGCTATCTCGTGAGTCAAATCAAATACATCGGCAATACAAAATAAAAGTTTATAATAAAGTTTAACACCGACTGTCGATAATAACCCGATGACTCATGCAGATCCGTCCGCGCGTTTCGAAAAAATCGTAAGACCCCACACTAAATCAATCCGCGGGAGAAAAAAATTCAAATTTCATCACGTTTTAATGCCGTTATATACGCAGCCGTCGGCAGCAGCTCGGGCGCGATAATTTTTCTAATTCCCCGCTCTCTAGCGTAATCCGCTTCCATTAATAAAACCGCCCACTAGCTCAAGCGCGCAGCCAGGCACACGCGCATCTCCGATTTTTTTTTTTATCGGCTCTTATCGCGTTATTTGCTCGATGCGGTTCGGCGTACGTCAATAGTGGGCTGTATAGAAGGTGGGGGAGTTTGGGTGGTGGTCGGCGTAGGTGGAGACTGTTTAGAGAGGTTTTCAGCGATATCGGAAGAGTGCGACGACTTTTTGAGGATAGTCTTAAACTGCCCGTTGGCGATGAAAGTGGATAAGTTTGGCAAGAGTTGATTTATTTTCGGAATCCGGATATTCAAAAATACGTAGACACGTAGAATTAAATGAGTGTCTAGTGCAGACCTGAGATTGACCTTTATTTTAATCAAAATTCCAACTCTTTCCTAGACAAGCGAAACTCACCCTATCACCCTCCAAAAATACAGCATCAAAAATCTACATCGACACCACCAATAAATTCCATCCTCCAGCACGTGACGTAAATTTCCCAAGAACCAGGCGAAAGGGGGAAAAGCGGCCGGCTCGAGCTTGTAAAAGAAGAAACTACACCGTCCGATTGCAACAATGTTCTATTCGCGTCCCGCGGGTCGATATAAAAAATCTTATAAATAGAACCTTACCTAACCGCGCGAAGTTTGAACAAGCCTCCTCGCAGCACCTCTCGGGGAAAGCCCCGTCAATATTTCACTTTCGCTCGGACGCGCTAGCGCTGGGTAAATTTATTTTAATAAAGTGTAAACAGTCGCCGCGGACGGAAAAAGAATATCGCATCGCGCTCTCGGTGTTTTTTTAGCCGTCCGTCGTTCCGATTGGAAATCGTTTGTGTAAAACGTGAGTTTGATGCTCGTTGTAAAGTAAATTTACCAGGGTTATTATTGCAACGCGCAAATTACACCATTTAAAAAGAAACGCGTAATAAATTACCCATCCAACATGATCATCAGCTCGTTCCACGCAACACTTACTCTGAAACCCCATCCAAGAATAAACAACCTAACCTATACCATCGGCTCTCTTAACACCTTCCATAAGCGCAAAACGACCAGCCTTCAATAAAAAAAAGGACCATCTCCATACTCATCTAACTCCTCGCACTCATCGAATTACCCGTCCAGAGGAATTTCGCTGACTACCTCTTCGACGCCTTCGGAAAGCCGACACCGCGCGGCACCTCGCGGCGCATAACGGACGTGTGCTCGCGCGAGCATCTCGATGCATATCGAGGGGGGGGCAGGAAAGAAGCCGCGATCGGTGAAATTCGAGAGCGCGCGCGGTTTTTAAAAGCCTTCTTTTATTTATGGGAAAAGGAAGGAAAAGGTGGTAACGAGGTGAGATGGTGTGTGCCTATTTTATAGAAGGATTATGAGGAGAGATGAGCGTGAGAGATGCTGCGGGATGAATGGAGCGAGCCTAGGGTGGCTGCAATTTTAGTAATAAGCGAGTGGGGTTATGTGTTTTTGTGGGAAATGAGGTGTGGGATTGGCTGGAGGGTGTAACTCGTGCTGGTTTATTCGAAGTGTTTTGAAATGTTTTTGCAGAAGTAAGAAAATGTAAATATTGTTTTAGATAATTTTCTTATTAGTGATAACAAGCAAGTTCTTTTATCTGACAAAAAATTACAAGAGAAGCGTAAATATTGGAATTCAATGTCTAATCACATATTTTTGAAGTTATTTTAGTTTTTGACGTTTACGCAACGAAACTAATCTATAAATTACGATACTCATACTGAGCTCGCAACTTTTTCGTAATTGACAATCTCTCAAACTTATATAAGAAGCTAAGGTATAAAGAGTTTTACTGCAGCCAAGCGTCAACTATTACGGACAGTTATATCGGCTGCAAATGAATATTCACGTGCGCGCGTGTAACAGATAAGAAGCGAGTATATTTTATCTTTATACATTCCAAAAAATACCTCGCGCCCCGAGCTAGCGTTCCCAATATTTTACGAAGCACACTTTTCGGGCTTACAAAACTCGCGTTCCAAATGCAATCGCATTAACCGATTATCAATTCTATACACAAAAATTTATTTACCCAGATGTTTACCATATGACTCTTTTATAAATTTTCTCGCGGAAACATTAGGCGAAACGTCTTCTCGAAATCCATCCAAAAAATTCTTGCACGAGCTTCCTGCACGCGCGTCCTGAAGAGCGCAGAATACAAATGCACGCCTACAACATGGTGACGTATATATCCCGGCGCGCGAGCGCATCATGAACACGTCTCGAAATTTTAGCCTTCGATGCATCCTTACATACACGCCCGCGCAGATGCTACCTCTCTCTCGGAACATTTGAATATGTTCCATCATTGCTGCGGGTGTGTAACCAAATTGACATTAATACCGCTTATAAACGGAAAGCTGAGATGAAACCGACAATTTACAAATCCCTATGGGGGTTTCCACGTGAATTTCCAATGACTGGCTAAACGAAGCCGCGCGAGAAGTAATAATTTCCTGGCGCAACACTAACCCAAAATCAATCGTGAAATTATACTCTGGGAAATAAGCCTTTGCTTATACATGAGAAGGCGCAGAGGAAGAAGTATCATTCGCGTTTAATTGAATTAATGCGCGAGCGCGCCGTTCGCTTCCTCTGTTGCACGGAATTTAAAATTGAAATATATATCGGCCGCATGCAAATGAGGGGCCTCGAAAAGAGCCGTGCGGCGAAGGGAGCAGCGAGTAACGGTAAATGTGTGTATACACTGGCTCTTCCGCCGCGGGGATATCACGAACGCAGCGTGACTACCTGTTTTACCGGCCGATAAAGCGCGAGTGGCGCCCGAGGAGGTTAGAGGCTAAAAGAATTTGCGCTCCCGGGTTTTATGCATCCGCGAGATATGGGGTATTATATATAGGTGGGTGATACCGTTTTACGTTGAGAGCAAGAGGCTGTTTTCAGGTTGGGTAAAGTTTTTGTATGCTACAGAGTATCTAAGTTGTGCGGATACGTGTTATGAATCTGCCATAGTATAATTTTTTAAGATTTTCAACTTGGATAAATGCAATTGAAATTCAAATATAATCTTATATTCACTTCTTTTTAAACTTATATGAATCTCGTTGTTCCATCCTCTCCATATCTCTGATAGAAATTGCATTACTCGAGAACATAAAATGGCTAATTTTTGGCCATTTTCTACTTATAAACTATTCTATCTTATTCACTGAACAATAAATAGCTATTAGATAGAATAATTTCCACTAAGGATAATGTATCATTATAATCTTTCATGATCATCTATACAGCTCTATCAATCAACAATTTAGAATATACCAAAACGCTTTAACATGATCAAAAACACATAACCTCATAGTAACAACACTACTCCTCCTCCTAAGTACAGCCACAATCTCTCCAATAAACCGCTCATATCGCCTTATAACAATATCGTTCCTCCAGCTACTGAAAACACGAGTGTACACACATCGCAGGCGAACGTACCCGCGACAAAACGCGAATAGCTACTCGTAGTAGGCGCGCGCGGAGAAAGAGAAAACAATGGCTGGCTGGGCGCCAGCAGCGAAGCGCGGGCTCTGGAATTTCTCTGTCTTCCCTCGTCTTTCTCTCTCTTTCTTCGCTGTCTTACTGCGCTTGCGGCGAAACTGAGAATTCCAAAAGCGAACGTTGGGGATAAGAGCGGACTAATCGAATTATTTATTCGGCTGTGAAATTCGTCTGTCGGCAGGATATTGGACATTTTTTAATCAGGGTGATGATGTAGGGAGGAATGAGGGTGTGAGTGAGTGGAATGTGGATAGAGGATTGAAATCTTTATTCTTTATGAGTTTAATTCGCGTTCTTCTCTAATTATAAATTATAATAAGAATTCGAATTTTTTTTAACAAGTATCTAAAATTTTTAAATTTTTTGAAAAATCTCTCGAACCCAACAAAAGCACTTCCCAAAGAATCCACTCCCAGCAAAGCCAACAGCCGACGATACTAAAAATTCCCCGCGCACGCAGCTCGCGTGCTCGTCGTCGATCGTGAAGTACCTAGAAAACTCGGAAACGCGACAGCTCCGACGTCGAGAGGGAGTATAAGTATACAGACTCTATAAGACTCTTCCTTCTTTCACGCCGCGCGCTCGCGCCAGACGCGGCCTCGAGTTCTAATTGCGAGCGCGGCGCATGAAAGGCCCCTTCAATTTTTCCGCTATTTTAAGACGCGGCGCCTGCACACTTCGCCACCGGGAAAATGATTTATCGATGCGGTTCGTCTCCGCGCTTTTTTCGATTTCTTCCTTTTGGCTTTTTTTGGGGGGGCTCTAGGTTTGGAGATGAGGTCGCTGGAGGTTAGGGAAGATGGATAGGAAATGAACTTTGCGGGTATTTTGGTACGTTAGGTGAACGATAAGGAGCTTTTTCGGGGGTTTTGGTTTTGACCCTAATTGTTGAGGGTGATGTGATAAATGTGAGTGTGAATTGTAGCTTGTCTCGCGTTATGTACTCGTGACTGAATCTATCTTTATAAGCTAAGGTCGAAAACATATTTGTAAAGGTTAATGTACAGTAATATCCGGAATTTTCTATCATTATTTATCGATTCAGAAACATGGTCACGTAGCGGTACAAAATAAATTAAACGCTGTACTGAAACTTCGAAAAATCTACATACTCTCTCTCAGGTACTTAATCGCCTGGTACGCCGAACCTCTCTAAACTCAAATTAGCAAAATTTCCATGTAATTGATAAATATTCATATATCTATCCCCTTCAGCTCGCGTACACGTAAGCAAGCCTCTGCGACCCACTTATACATATCAAAAAAATTTTACCAACATTTTCCATGAAAAACAGGTAAAATAAAGTCAAGCTGCTTGTTTGGCAAACTTAAAAAATCCCTCCTCAAACAGAATCGCGCTACATCCTCGACTATACTCCGATAAGCGAAAGTGAACCAGGTCTCGATCGCAGCTCGAACTTGACTCCGTATCGTTACTCGTAATATTCCGACCTTGGCACTACATCTAGCGCATCGCGCTGCGGCTGGAAATCGATAATTGGATTATACGCGTCAATTTGCAAGTCGAGTGGTGCGAAGAAGCGAGAGTGATGGATCGATGGTCGAGCTGGATTTTGACGTTTTCGAAGCGTATATGTGTAATATTGTGGTTCTAAGTTAACTGTCGCGTATGGCTTGAGGAGGTAATTGCCCGGTGATTTTGGTTTTGTGGATTTTATGGTGAGATAGGTGAGAGAATTTTAAGTGAAACTTGATGATTAGAGTGGTTTTTGAATGGTGATAATTTTCTTGTTCTTTAAGTGCGTTTTGAATGAAAACTTTTTCTATAAATTTTTTATTCTTGTTACATTTGAAATTAAAATGTTTTATTTGACCTTAAATTCCTAAGTCTTATCAAAACTAAATATTTGCCATAGTCGAAACAAAAATTTTTACTCATCAAAGTCTTCATTCACTACAACCTTGCGCAACCGTACTTCCACTGTCGCCACAAATATCTCTCCACATATTACGAACATATTAAAAACGCTTTCGCAATGACCCGTAATTTACGCGCTTCACCACCGTGACATGCATCCGTCATCACCGCATTTCACTATATTCACCATACACCCAACGTCTCTAAAAAAAAAATCGTCCCTTTCATCGATCCCCAACGTACGCACAAAACGGAATTCATCGTCTCTTTCACGTCGTAATTGAACAATAACTATGAAAAAGAAACGGCCTTTCATCTCCGCCGCTGCGAACGTATACCATACATATTCGATGTGTATATATACTAGGCACCTACGCTTCGATCCCCCACTCCCTAAGCTCGGCTCTCTGAAATATTTCTTTTCTCCTTTTTATAAAGGCCCTTTTTCGATTAACCCATCCACGCGGGGTATCCGAGGCCGCGAGTGAATAGGCTCGGCGTTATTTTTTATGGATTTCGTATTAATGAGCGGATTTCCGTGGTGCGATGACTGTATTAAGCGGAGCTGGGTTAACGTTGGGTGTGGAATGCAAGAGCGAATGTTTATTTATTTTGGGAACTGGTTAATATCGAAGTGTTGTTTATGGAGCAATAAATAGTTCGATTGTGACGAGTGTTGGAATATGTGCGAGAACGAGGTTTACTTTATTGAAAATTAATGCGTGTTTCTTTAGGTGGAAAACTATTAGCATGCTTGTATCGGAATAAAATTTTCGTAAATCTCGAGAATCAATAAAAGACGCGATTTTTATAATGAAATTTTAAATAATGAATAATTGATACATCGACGAAAAATGTAGATCTAGAGGACGTAGCTAATAAAAATTCTTTTTCTGTTTCAGGTGAGTTTCACAATATGTGCTCTTCTTCAATTTTCCTCTGCTATGCTCATTCACCAGGAATAGGTATGATCTAACTACTCGTGAACTAGAAAGGTGGGACATCTCCCTTACTTATACACTCGCAAGGTATCCGGTTCCCCTTCAAACTAATAAATTGTAAAATGAAAACTATTTCTGCTTATGAATACAATATTTGACATATTTTTATTTGAAAAATTACCTCATGCTGACTATATAAGGAGTAATATTTTGCAAGCTACACACGTAATCAATTTTTCGAAAGTTATTTATTGAACTATAAAACTTTTAAGCCACTACATTTTTACCCAAGCTCGTTTTTAAAAACATTTTTTACACAACGCACTCACTATACGTGACATTACTATAAAACCATCTTACCACGAAAAGAAAAAAAAAATTAAATACGTGATATTTCCCTCGTAAATCCCTCCCTCCTCCCAACCTACTTTTATAAACCAAACAAAATTCCAATCCCACACCAACCGCGAACAAAAAATGTACTTTCAAATCACTCAAACCTCCTCCCCGCCTCTCCTCCAAATACATTTTCCTCCTACCAAAAAGGGGTCTCAATAGCTCCCGGCATCAAAATAGTTCTTTTTACCAAACGCGCATGCATCCAACATCCGCGCTGGCGTGTTTTAATGCCCGAGTAACCCGAGCCGAATTATTATTACTTAACAAGTCCTCGTTGTTCTCGCGAGGTCCGGGCTTATATACATCTCGCGTTACGCCGGCTCGCGATTTTTACGGGCCTATAAAAGATGAAAAAAATAGCGGTGACTCGCTCGGGTCAATTATAAACGATAATATATGTATATTTTTTTACGAGCGACTTTGGGGGGGACCCTCGGTTTTGAGATGCCGGGCTGAATTCGACTTTTGAGGCGCGAGCTTGAGATAACAGTGGCTTGGCGAGGTCGATTTTTTTTATCGGAGGCCATGCGAGTGTGTGGAAATGTGCGGAGCATCGGGAAGAGTTCGATTTTTGCTAGGAAAAATATTTTTGCTCAAAAGTTTAAATATTATGTGAAATTTAGTTCAATATTTTTTAACTTACTACATCTTATCGAGTTGTCGAGCTCGATTGGCGCTTGCGTAAAAGAAGTGTTATTCAACGCGAAATTGGTTTTCAAAAAAAAAAGGAAGGAAAAAATGCGATCATTTGTCATCATTAAAAGTGGGCTGTTAAAAATTCTTTCGAAGCGGCAATAAAACTTTGCCTGCAAGCAAATTGCTTGATTAAGTCACTCGGTGGTGCTGGCTCGGCGTCCTTTGAATTTCAGGATTTCGCCCAAACAAAGGCGTTAAAAAGTGAGTTTGCACTGTGCGCGATTTAACTCTGCGTTTCCGCCGTCGCAGAGGCCAAATGCGGACGCTTTCAAATTAAGTTTTATGTAATTTGCTTATACGCAGCTTAATGTCAGTTTTATTTAAGGATGAATTAATAAGAGAATAACTTCATTTTTTAGCGTTAAAAACAAGAGTTTATTGTTCGGCAATTTTATACTCATTTCCAAACGTGACTTAAAAAGCCGTGTCGCGTTAAAAATAAATATTAAAAAGATATAAAAAATTTATGTCGATGAACAAATCAACTTCAAATAAATATCTCATATTTATAATCTCTTACCAAAAATTCGTTCCAGATTTAAAAAAATCAAAATTTTCTCACGTCCCAATCTCACCCCAAAAATAATCCTCATTTCGCAACCTTCCCAAAACCAAAAAAAGAACCAATCCCTTTAATCTATCAAACTCCCCATAAATCCTCCTGCGAACCGCACCCGCATCAAAAGCAAAAAATAAAAAAATAACCCCACCTCCCAGGCGCCTGGCTCGATCCCCACGCGGAATGTCCCATATACAAACCGCCTCTCTTTCTTCCTCTCAGCTCGAAAAAAAGAAATGCAAGAGAAGCCTAACAGCCTTGAATTCCCACTTCTGCGCGGGTCGGAGGGCGCGAAATTAAAAACGGAGCTCGAGGAATGCGAGCTTTAGGCGCGAAGAGAGAGGCTATTGATACGGAGCGCTTTAATTCCTGCAATTGCGCAGGCGGTTGCTTTTTTTGTGGTTCGTTTTATGATAGGATGTAATTGGGCGTTTTCTGAGATGTATGGGATGTTGTACAGCGCTGCACCTTGTGAAATCGGAATTGAGAGTTTAATGGGCTTTTATTGGTTCGATAAATGGTTTGTGGTGTTTAAAGTGTTGGGAAATTCTTAAAAGCTTTTCGGTATGTGCAAGACCTTGCGAGGTAATGCTGTAGAATCAATAAATATTAATGAGATACAGTTTCGATAAAAATTTGACATTGTCTTACGTACAATCATTACCTTTTTTCGTAAGATTCCATTATCCTAACAAAAACTTTACCACAATTTCATAAACCAAACCTCATCAACCGCGAAAATTTCTCCAACTTTTCCCAAACCAACCCAACCAAAATTCACACTCCACTACTCCCCTCGTCCACCTCACCGGCTCCCAAATCCCCCCTTAAAAAACGCAATGGCCCAACGGAAACGGTAAATTTCGTCGCGGTATTAGTTATTCCAGCTCGCGGCCGACGAAATGAAAATATAACGCGACGGGCTTTTACGACTCGTATACAGTCCGGGTGACGTCATGCCAACCACCATCTGCGCGCCTATAGGCATACGCAGGCGCGCGTATGTGTATGCTTACTGTTTGAACTCTTGTGATACCCGAGCTGCGCTCTCCCCCGCGCGTGACGGATATTTTTCAAAGTCGAGGCTTTTTAATCCTCTGTTGGGCCTGGAGGAGACAGAGACGCTGATTCGGTAATGCTGCTAAGAGGGGATCCTGGCTTCTTGTTTGAACGATGCGAGAGCTGGTGATTTGTTGGGGATTTTCGGGGATTGCCTTTGTTGGCTGGGTAAATGGATGGTTGCTGGCTTTGTTTTTGGGTTTTGAGAGTAAACGGTTTTTTTTGCTGGCGAATTTTTTAAGCGAGTTAGTAAATTGTGGGTTTTAAAAGTATGAAGGTTTTATTTGAAATGATGATAATTTTTCATGGTCGTACTAACGCCGCGCTCTTCGAGTATAATGTGAAACACGAAAAATGATGAATCGACATGTATTACTCACTTCAATCATCGTTAAATAACGATCAATCGAAGTCTAGATACTTTTCACCCGTATAATTTTCATTCTAAAATCTGACTCAGCCCTTAATTAACGAAAGAATGACTTTTTCCATAGTAATCATTTATTCCATCTCAGAGCCACATGTAAAATAAAATTAAAAATAATGTAAATCCAACAGATAAGAATCCTACCTCATTCCAGCCAAAAACAAAGGTCGATCCTTCATTACCGTAAAATTCGCTTATCTCCACTTTCTTTCTCTCTCTTTCTACACACCATCTCAGCAATGTCTCACCCCCTCGCATCTAACTCGTTCACAACCCCATCACAACCGTTAATAGGCCAAAACGACATAATCCAACCGTCAAGAAAAAACAGATCGCGCATAGATACATACAAAGCAACGAATATAAAACAACGCGACTCGCACGCACCAAAAAGACCGTTAAATTAAAACACTCATATCCGCCAACCTCACTCCTCGCCTTAAAAACCTCTCATATTTTCCTAAGAAGTAACCCTTTCCTTACGTCCCACCCGTAAACCCACAATGAAGTAGTTTCTTCCGAAAACATGTGCGCCCGGCCATATTGACCCCCACAGGCGCATATGTGCGGGTGATCGTATAGGGTCGAAAATTACTTTAATCGGTGCCCTCGGTGCCCGGCTGTTAAACCCCCCCGCCCGGTTTTTCACGTATGTGTTTTTCACCACCGGGTTCGATTCGAGGCCGGACGTCGCGCGCTGGCGGATTAGATGTGGACGATGGGTAATTCAATTTGGGAGGATGAGTTTGGGCTTGAGGTGGCTGGCCTTATGTCACTCTGCGCGTTTTTGGAGAGTTACGTGGTTTGTAGGGGTGAGGGTTTGATTTTAGTAGCGTGGGGTGAGGGAGGATGCGTAGTTTTTTTTTTAATTTAGGATGTTTAGGTTTGCGGATTGCGAAGTGAATTTGGCAGGGTTTTAAGTGATGTTGATATGTGACTTACGAGAGCGAAATTATAAAATATGTCTTATTTAAAACTTTGTAGAACGCTGAAAATAGTAGGTTGAATTTAATTAAAACTTAAGATTATATGAGAATTAAAATATTTTTAAATTAAAATCTCTTATAATTGATAAGTAAAATATATGTAAAAAATAATATATAAAAAATTAATTAAAATGTTGCTCGACTAAAACGACGAATTGAAACCGACCCGGATAAATACAAACAAAATAATTCTTTCTATCTCCCACTTTGTAAATTATGTAATAACGCAATGCTTTTAACAAATTTAATGTTCTATTTAAAATCTCACATAGCCTCTTATCACTTACGAGTCACACGCGCAATATTTCAATCCAATTTCAAAATTTCCAGTACGCGCAAAGAGAGCTTTAATATATCCAACAAGCAACGCGTCGAAAATTCCATAAAAAAAATCAATTGACTTTCTCCGACGTCGGGGTTATACCGGATGAATCATAAAAAGTACCTCGCCAAACTCGTTCATACTCGGCGATAAATTTATTAAAAATATGCTCCTCTTGCCCGCCGATTTATGTTACACATTCAACGGCTACTTTTAAGGCCCATTTTAAAAATATTCACGCGCGGCTTAATCCGATCGAATAACCCGGGCGAGCTTTTAAAGACGCTATAAAAGGATACATATTACATCGAGTAACGACCGAAACCGAAAGTTTTCGTATTTTCTGCCAATGACCCAGATGCCTTATCAGCCGCGCTGCGCAATCGAATTTTTCCGCTCGAATTCGCAAGCACACTTCTTTGTAGACTCTCACGATCTACATAACTGCACACTTATAAATACACGACTTCCAGCCTACACAAATCCACAAAAACACCGACAAAGACACTCTAAAGGGAAAAGTGTCGGAAAGTCCGCGTAAACAACGCGTATATAAATAATTGCAATCTAGGCCCCTGCGAGTATATAAACGTCGAGCGGCAGCGCAGCTCTGAACTTTTACGAGCCGATAACGAAAATTGCCGGCTACTTGCGCGCTGGTAGTACCTTAATTAAGCCGCGCTTATGAGCCCGAGGAACAATTGCGCAAAATGAGGATTAACTGCGGAGCTGCGGAGTACGTAAAATGGCCAATACGGGTCTTAGTTTGCTGTTTGTGCTAATGCCGGCTTGTACGCTTATTTTTTAACGCTTTTTGTTATGTGTACGGAATTAGCACAGAGTAGTAGTCGTCATCGGTTTATATGCGTACATAATTTGATGAATAAACCGGCAATCTAATCACTTTTAGTTTTTATTTAATTAAATTTTTACTTCGGACTACACTTACCGTCCTAATTTCTTTCCTTAAATTACTTCAAAGACAAACAAAAAATAAAATATTACGATCCCTTAAAATCCACCCCTTCAGATCAACCCTAACAAGCTCGAACTTAATATTCCAACTCCCCAACCAGGCACCACAATTATTCCAAAACCCTTAATTACCCCAAAAAAATCAACAATCCACATCACCCTAAAACCGACCACCCGCGCACTCCAAACCGCAGCTCGCTCTAAAACAAAAGCAGCCGAGAAATGCCCCCATATGTCGAAATCGGCGCGCACCCACGTATATACCCATGCGCTCAGAAAAAAAAAAATAGTGTACAGAAGGAAAAAAGAGCGCGTGACGAGTCGCGCTTATTAATGAGAAGCGGGCCTCGCGCGTCGTGCTGCTGATGTCATCGCGGCCTCAAAAAAAAAAGAGCCGTGACGCGCCGCCGCCGTTGCTTTGGATGCGGATGGATAGGCGTGAGAGATAAGCGCGATTTTTGGGACTCGTTTTCGCGCGGGTGATTAGCTTTTCGCGAGATTTCGCGGGTTATCGGAGTGATTTCGCGTGTGATTTCCTGGAAGCGCGGATACGGGTGTGATGTGAATGTAGAGTATGTAGGGCGATTGGGAACGAGTTTGAAATGGGGGCTTAGCTTCGCGGAGCGTGAAGATTAGCAGGAGTTTGATAAGCTTTGGGTTAAAGTTCGTACTTTAAATTTGAATAAATATCGAATTTACGTAACTGAAAACTTGCACTTGAGAGAAACGTTATTTAGAAAAGGTTACTCATGGTTCACACTCACAACATGCTAATGCGCAAGCAAAATTTGCTTAGATCTAAAAATACACTCAACACCGCAGCGCGTCACCTAAAAAATTGCTTGAGCAAGCACTCCAGCGTCATATTTTCATTCACATCTCTCCCTCCTTCTTCTAAGGCCACGCGGCCACAAACACACTTCGCATCTCTAACGGACATGTTTGCAGAAATCGTTAATCACGGATCCACCTTCCTTCAGCGTAACGACGCTCGTGCATCCACTCAACCATGTGACTCAATGCTCACCGGATTGATTCACAATTAGAAAGTAATTCGCGGTTTTGAAGCGCTGCATAAATAGCATTGTGCGGATGACTAACCGGCGGAAAAGCGATTACCAGAAGTGTCCGTGTAGTTATCGGAACGGACGATGCGCGCCGCTTGCGTAACGCCTTATTATGCAAATTTCGCCGCTATCTCGTGTTTGCGCTGGCTCTCGTGTAGCGCCGCGAGATGGTTATGAGAATGGCTATTTTTTTCTTCGAGCTGGACGATGATGTCACGCCGCCGAGATATATAAGCGTGTGAACTTTGACTGAGCTTTTGTATAGTGGACGACTTTCTTTATGGACACTTTGGATAGTGACGAATGTATAGGAAGCTTTCCTTTTCGCGTTTGCATACCGAATTTATCGTGGCATTGTAGAATCGGCTGTTAAATCTCGACATGCAAAACCGTGGCTACATCAGAAAAATTTATCGTTTCACAAAATTATGCGCGCACGCGCGTTCATGCAGAATGAAGGTCTATTCAAGTAGCCGGCTTAAATCAACCATAAATCATTCCCCCGCTGAAAAAAAGAGTCCTCACCCGATGATTAATTCGCCGGCGCGACGTGAATATTTCGTAAGTGAGCTGTCAACGCCAGTCACGAATCACACCGCGGTATTCTCGCTGTATAACAACAATCGCTTCATCAATTACACTCGCGTGGAAAGCTCACTATAGCCTCGCGAACTATATCCGAACAAATGGATCATAGACAGCGGACCACGAAAAATTACGTCTCGTTGAGCATCTTGCTTTTTTGCGATACTTCTTGCATGGGTTTCGACATCGGCTCTTTTTGCCGGCTTGTTTAAATGCTCATTAAGGCTAATCGCGCGCGAGTCGCGAGTAATTTAGTAATAACCTAGACATCGTTCGCGTTTTCAGTTTTCATTTTTTTTTGTATAGCGTCTAGTGGCTGGTATTTAGGTATTGTTATCGAGGGAAAAGGCGTCTGGAGTAAACCGCCGACGTTATTAATTTTTATTGCGAAAACGCCGCTCTATTTTTCTTCGGCTAAACGCTCGAGATACGAGCTTTTAATTGTAGCTTTTTTTGTCCGTGCATACACGCCTATGATCGCGGTTAATATTCTCGTTAGACGGCATAATCCAATCATTACACGCACCGATCATAAAAATTTTCTTAATCACACATCAGAGCAGCCGTTAAAAACTAAACCGTAATACTAATCCAATTACAAATTCTGCAATGAATCCGTCCAACCAACGTAACTCGGTAAACAGACTCTCAAGCAAAGCTACTTGTCACAACAGCCCTCCGTTAATCTGCCTCGAGCAGCTCGGAATCAATAACCCCGCTAATAAATCAGCGGCGAAACCATCTCCCCGCAAATAAACTACAAGCCGGCATATTCACTCGTCACGAATTCCTCCGAGCAACAATCGCCCTCTACATATACATACGCGTAATCCTCCGCTCTTTCTCCCATTGTGATCGAATTGAAAGCCGCGAGGACGAAAAATAGCCGCTCCTCGTAATTAATTTTCCCTTTCGCGGAGAGCCCGCGTTTATTCATATTCCTGCCTCGTTTATGCTAATCCAGAGGAGACCGGTTTCTTACCAGCGGAGAGAGCCGGACAATGAACGTGTCTACAGACGCGGCTTTCTTTTTGTCGTCGCGGCCGATCGTCACGGAATTATGCAGAAGCCGCGCTTCATTGAAATTTCTGAAATTCTCTAGCGTAATTTTTTGTTTTTCCTTCGGCAAGGTGTCGGCTGTTTTTCTCGCAGGGCTGACGTTGTTTGTGTGCGGGGAATGGCGGTTAGTATGCCAGGGAGCGAGGCGCTTTTTTTTTTTTTGAGGAGGAGATGAAAAAGCATCGCTGTGGACGTGGGACGTTGTAAATGTTTAGAGCTGCTTGTAGACTTTGTTGAGTTCGTTTTTAAACGGCGGCATTAACATAAAGCGAGCTGTATGAAATAATCTAGCGTGTAAGATGTAAATTGCATATATAAATTAACAACTATATATGAAATCGTGCACTTTTTCCATTAAGAAATTTTCTTTAAAATTAACTTATGAATATGCAAGCGCAATCTATCATATTCCCGGACGTTTTATTCTTATTTACAAATCTTTGAAATCGCGGGCGTATAGATACAGGCCTGCGCTCACGACATAACACTCCGTAAAGCGTCGGAAAATAAAAGTTGAACAATATTTATGAACCACTGTCTACGTAAGAAGCCAATTTAAAAACTTATTGTCCGGCTTGAACAAATCCACGCCTTGAACAAATCTCGACTCCTTGAAAAAAAAATATGAAAAAGAAAAGGAAGCATGATTTAGAACTCCATTATTTGAGCGCGAAGATGAAAGCTGTTATGCGCGGGCACGTAAGGCGTATTTGTACAGTGAAGGTTTACGGGCACGTTAGCATAAGTATCTTTATCTTCAGCGCCGAATGTAGGTTTATGAATTTTCGCATGGAATAAAGGAGGTGGCGGAGGGGAGTGAAAAATCATTAGTTGATTATTATTCTCGTACAAAGTAGCTAACCGAGTGATTTATTTTCTGTTCCAGGTGAGTTTCGCAATTTTTCAAGTAAAGGTGTAGCCCTGGCTCTGGTAAAGGTGGTATGACAAAACTAGTAATTAAGTCCGGTTAATGATATACAGCGGAATTCCATAGGCGATTTCATATCGCGAATCGCTGGGATAGCGCGATTTGATCGGATGAATGATTTAAGAGCGTGAGTGCGTTGAAGTTGATCGTTTGCGTTTTATAATGGAATTAGCTAATGGATTGAGAGGTGTACCTATTATTTTTAATGAAAATGGAATTACAGCATTTCAGGAAAGTTTCTGCCGCTTAGTTTTCACCTTCATTTTTCATACAATGTTTAAGTTTTCTATACTAACTCTTGTAAATTGTTCAACAAAGTCACCTTAACAATCCCCCTTATCACCATCCTTTCAAAACTAAAAAAAGAATACGAATTTCCTAATTCTCCTATTGTCCCAAAGCACGCGCGTACCCGGCAATCTCAATCGCATTATACGCCTGCCTGCGCATATATACCTGCCCCAGTCCAACTCAAAGCCGCCTAAGTAGCACCACTGCCTCGCATGCACTTACGGTATCGGCGCTTTATTACCCAAACAAACATATAATTTTCTCTCCCGAAGCGCCCCCGAGCCAACAGCCATATAAAAATCGTAAAGAAAAAAAAAGCGCACCTGACATCGAGCGCTGTTTGATAAAACGAAATTTTGACAAATAGCCGGAACGCTGGCGATAAGCGCGCTTAAAGGAAACGCATATAGTGAAAATGGAAAAAAAGGAGGCGCGTGGGCGGCTGGATATATAGGTATATGGAATGGCAGGCGGACTGTGCACCTGCCGGGTTCGGTCTTTCTGTTGTTTTCTTTGCTTAATGACTCTCTTCGTGCGTCGGACCGGCTTTTTTGGGCTGCTTTTTTTTTTAAGGGGGAGGAGCGCATACCTGCGTGGAAGGTATTTTTTGCGCTGTTCTCGGAGAGAGGTTGAATGCCGGCGCGTGCATTGAAGTACGAAAATACGTTTCGCGCGAATGCTATTGTTTCGGCACGTCGCTGCGATAAGGTGCTTTTGCGTGGGAGTTGGGTTCTTTAAGCGCGAATTACGAGCGTTGGTCGTGTTGAAAAATATCTTTTCGGTGCTCGGAAGGTCGCCGTATTGAAAGTGAAATCGTCGAAACCGGCTATATTTTAATAACGTTGCATTATTCAAAAACGCTTATATATAACAATGAATTTAATTACAATCGCATTGAAAATATTTGAAGAAAATTTCCTTACCGAGCAACTCTAGCGATAACCTAGTTCTGAATTAGCTCGGCGTCGTCCATACGCTGCTGTTTAACTTTAATTAAGCAGTTCAAACCGCGAGTTCAGAGAGCGCAAACATCCAGCAAAGACGAGATCCTATTTATCCAGTCGCGCGTCAGCTCGCTTCTATATTTATCTCGCCGCGACGATCTCGTTTTGTTCCACCTACCGTAATTACTCTTACGCTTTATGCACAATTTTTACCGATATGGATAAATAATTCAGGAATTAAATCGCGAGAACCAGTTCCACCGGTCACCTCGGGATCTGAATATTTTGCATCACCGCATCTCATTACCGGCTCTTCATTAATCTTACAATCCAGCCTCGTCAAACGAAAAAACATCGCTTCGAAATTAAGCAAACAAACGGCAAGCAACCGGTCCATTCACTTGTACACATTCGGCGGCGTCTGCAAAAGTGAATGGACCACTGTGTCATTGAGAGAAGCTGGCGTATAGAAAAGTCGAGCTTGCCCTTGTTTGTTACGCAAGCGGCGCGTCTTCGCCGCGATAAAATCAGCCGCGAGGGGAAACTGACTTTCATTCATGCGCCTTGGAGAGTAGAGCTGTGTTATCAATGTCAGTGGAGGAGGAGAGGAGGACTTTTCTTGGTAGACTTTCTGGCGGAACTCTGTTTGGACGGGTTCTTGAGGGTTAAGCTTGATACAGGCCTCAGTGAAGTGGGGTATGAAGAGATTTTTGGGGCTTTGATTGTTTCTTGGGATTGAGTATCGTTGCGGTAGGTTTTATACCAGAGCTGTTGGCTAAGTCGTCAATGTCGTGGTTGATATAGCGACTGCCGAGGAATGAACGTTCACGAGTATGTATACAGCATAAACTGAAGGATGGCTTAATTAAAGCTTCGATAAATTGTTACACTATTAAAGTACAACCGCTAACACTCCAACTATCCCGCAATTTATTCGAAACGATGAAAATCTTAATTGAATCCCGCGCGCTCGCCTATCAATCCAATAAATTCCTAGCTTGAAAAGAAAAAACAAAATACCTAAGCCGTTACTAACTCCATACAATCACTCAGCTAGAAATTCTCCAAGCACAATCAGGGAGAGAAACCAGTATGAAAGCCAGTCCCATTGCACATCGGCGATCAGAGGATGCTCATGTGCTTCTGCACACCTATATGAATCATTCCGTTAAATAATGTAGCAGGTATAGGCAGGCGCGAGACGAACTCTGAATTATTTATAGCGCCTGACGATGCGAAAACGATTGCAGGGGTATATACGCTCGCACGTTATGCGCGTGCATGCGCGCTTGTAAGCTCCGAAGTTAACAGCGGCAATTATCGCTTACACCAAAGCATTAATACAAAACGTGTCGATAATGCGTTATTGTGCAATCGAACGGCGAGCTTTTTAATATCCGGCTTTGGATTATTGCGGCTGGCGATGCTTGATCGGTGATAAAGATTTAATTGATTCATGAGCTGTACTCTCCTCTTAGAATAACAGTATGTATCCTCCTTGTACCAGAATTTCGGTCGAGAAAATATTTTCCTTCTCAAGCCCCCATTCCTGACTCATCTCCCAAAAAGTAGACCAAAAAAGCAAAAGCGATTTCACCAGCATTCAGTCACGTCCCCGGAATTCCATCAACCGAAACCGTCTCCCCGAAAGCTCGCGCAGACAGATAGCGAGTCGCCGGGAGTTTCGCTTATCAGCTGCTCTCTCTCTCTCTTTTCAAGTGCAGCCTTACTCTGCTTTCTCGATCTGCGCTTTTCCGTAGACGCGCTCGCACTTACGGAGAGGATAAGCCGATGGCTCTTTTCTTTTGTCCTCGATTATCGGGGGAAATATTTTGTCGCCGAGGAGAGTTTCGGGAGATGGGAGGAGAGAGATAGGACCGAGGCCGGAGAGGAAATGTTTACTGCTCTGGGGGGCTAATTGGAGGCTAAACGCGCCGAGGTTGGGATGGATACGGGACGGAGGAAGACGTGAAGGGAATTGGATTAAAGGAATTCTTTGGAATTTGTTGGAGTTGTAGTCGTATGGCTTTGTTGGTTCTGGAAATTCGAGAGGGGTTTAATTACTTGTCGAGCATTCGAACGGATTGGAATAGGTTGGATCGTGATTAAATTGAGAGTAGTTTATTCGTTGGAAAAAATCGAGTAATTAAGCGAGTTGTCGTTAGCGTTCGCGATATAGTTATACATTCGAACAAGCTTGGTCTTATTTGAACTTGCCGACTATGAATAGACGTATTGTGCCTCGATTTTTTTCCAGCACCCGCGCGATAAAATACTTTACAATATTTAAAATACATTAAAAATGACGATAATTATTGCAAAAACAGCGCCGCGAGTATTAAAAATGGCGATGCAAATAGCCCATTGTTTTCAGCGTTAACGATTTGTCGAAGCGATCGCGAGCCGTCAATTGAAGGCATTTAAGAGCTATTAATCAAGCCAAAGGCCAGGTTGATTAATTGTTTTTCAAAATGTTACACTCACGGCTTCGAACAATGTACTCGCTGTAATTCTTACATTTGCTAGCTTATATTGTGTTTTAACCGAAAGTTTTGCATATCGAGAGATGTAAATGAGAAAAAGATAGGAATCGCGAAGTTCAAGCACGCGTAAAATGTATAATAAAGGCTCTTTATACATTCACAGATAAAGTATTTTATGGTTTTTAGTATGAATTATTCCGGCTAAAAGGTGTATTCTAACGGCACAATAACGGAAACCCACGTCGTCGCGTTAAAAAATTCATTGCTAGCCGCGTGCGCCAAATCATTCAGATAACAAAAAAATATACCCGCCAAAATATACATCCACGTCCATTCAATTAACTCCACGCGTCAGTCCAACAGCTTGATTTATAAATCCGTATAATCCCGGAAAAAGGAAAACTGTCCCCCTATAAAAAGCGTATAAGCACCCCTGGTAGCAAAGGATCGGGAAATAAGTAGCGCACCTTTTTATACGGCAGACAGTAGCATCGGGTCAGTATAAGGCGATTATGGCTCTAATTGATCGCAATATAACTGCGAATGAAAAGTAGCGCTCGAGCGAGCATCGGGCCGTGTGTGTAGTGAAGTCTTAGGGCGGGGGCAGAAGCAAATAAGCCGCACGCGCGCACAAGCTGCTCTTTGTGCGCGTGCTGGAGCGATTTTAAACATACCGGGAGGCGCGTGCGTGAGTTGCGTGGATTGTGTGGGGTTGGGTTTTAGTTTGGTTGTATACGGGTTTTTGGGTATGGTTTTATTTTATTTTGTAAGTTTGTATTGTACTGGTAATTATATATTTATTGATTTTGTAAAAGTTTTAATTTTTTTTAATAAATGTAAAATAGTACGATAATATTTTAACAATTCTGACAAACTAACATATTGTTATCTTTTTTGCCTTTCAATGCTACTGTTTGCTTGATAGTAGAATAGTAATAATTGAACTTTGCTATTCCTGTATATCTTATCTCCCACAATTTCAAAACTTTTAACACATTTTAAAAAAATATATCGCAATTCCATTTATACAAATAAAAATTTTCACTCGCAATAATACATTCTACAATCCACATTAATCCTTAAAACAAACCCATCGTCACTTACCCACTCTCATTACCCATCAAACTCACACCGCCTCATTGCTCTAGCCCCGCTGAACCATAAATTTTCCCCAATCAGCCGCGCACAGAGCTCAGCAAAGTCAAGAGCACCTCCCTCCCCTCTCTAAAGCCATCAGCCAATCGTGACCATATACAGCGTAATATCGGAAGCGGATATTAGCGCAACATCTGCCAGCGTATATACATACACGCGCTTTACCGGGGCCCCCAAGAGAGAGAAAGAGAAACACAAGTCGAGAGGCTCATTTCCTTTCTCTCGCTGCGCGCACCTACGCGCCGTTATGGTTTTGTGCGTAAGCAAGAGGGGGAGTTTTTACAGGCAGCGGTGCGCACAGAAAATTTTTATTTTTTCTCGGTGCAAAGGTTAACGATTCTCGGCTGGAGGATACTTTAATGGTTGTAATTCGGTCTTCGATTGCTGCGATATCGGAATTGCGCGTAAGGCTTGGGTTGTGCACGTTGGGGATCCGGTTATGGAGTTGGGAATGGTTAGTTGGTTGCGTTATGTGTATATTTAAGAGTTAATAAAATTTTATTGGATTTTAGTTTTACTTTAGTCATTGGGCCGCCGTCAATGACGCCGACGTCGTTAACATTTTTTTTTTTTTCATCGAGATATCTAAAAGCAGGAATGATTCGCGGTGAACTTGAGCAAGCTTTGAACGAGAGGAGAATCGACTATCTTTTTCGTCAGCCACGCTGAAATGCAAATCATATTTTTAAGTATATGCATGTATGCGTTGGTGGAAAAGATAATTTTTTCGACTACGAAACCACATTACACCTGTAGCCGAGTCCGCCCACTCAGGAAACCATAAACAAAGCGGATCTGAGCATTTTCGTGAATTACGCGCGATTAATTATGAAAAGCAACGTTAACGATCTCTTGAGCAACTTTAAAACATGACTGGCTATGAAATTTGTACAGTGTAAATTTTATAAAGTCTCTTCCCCGAGCGCACATACAATTGAATTACCCGGAACGAATGGCTTTGATAATTAGTCTCCTCCAGCGCTTAACGCAGCTGTTTTTTTATCAAACCACGTTATACCATTCGTTCTCGGAAGGAATCGAATTCATGAATTCTTTCGAATTTCATTGGAGTAATTGCGCCATAAAAAATTTACAACGCGGCAATTTAGCGGCAATAATCGAACGGCTTGCCGCTAAAAAGGAAATAAAAACTTTTCTCGTTCACCAAAACCGTTCCGAATTAACCCATATATTTCTCTCCGAATCCCATAAAACCAGCGCGCAACTTTGACTGTTAAAAAACCACCTAGCCAACGAAAAACCTCCACCCACGCCTCCCCTCACACGAACCTCATCATCTTTGATGTACGCCTCACCGGATCGTTACAGAATGACTCGTCCCAAAGGTTTATTAAGAATGACTCGGCCGAGCCGGAGGAATGCCGAATCGATTCGAATCGCCAGTTCCCAGCTCTAGCGGTTATCGGCCTGCTTTTATCTGAATCTCAGCGCGTATGAGTGTGTGTGTACATGTATGTGTGTGTAAGGCTTGCGTAACGAGGTTCGACATCGATGGGGCCTTTTTCACGCGTAGAGAGCTAGGAGGGGAGAATATGGCGAGAGCTAGAGATGATAAGGGGCTGGGTATGTGGTTTACCGGTTTTTCAGATCGGTTGTGTAATTGGAATGTGATTATTCAATGTGTGACGGTGTGGTAGGTGAATAGTTTTGTCGACGAGACAAAGTTTTTATGTAAGGTTTTCCGCGGGTTCAGCAAAAACCGGTTAATTAATTTACAGCGTCATCTAAGCGTTTTATTATCATTGAAGTGCTCGCTAAGACGGCTACAAACTCGAGCCGTAATAAAAGTTGGTAAATTCGTATATACAGCGAAGTAGAGTGCGTTAATAAAATCAGGAGCTATACTTTATAGTTTCCCAAAACCATTTACAGTCTAATTTCGTAAAAATTAAAAAATAATGCAACTAGAGCAGCGAGAAGCTACAGCGATGATCTCACGATACAACCATACAGTCATAGAAAACATATATAAGCCCATAATGGGAGAGAACAGTTTGGCTGGCCGGAAAACTGGAGCGGAAATTCTGGCTCGTAAAGCCCGAAGATTGTTATTTATGCGCCGATGCCCGCTGTATTTATACATATACAGGCGCGTTAGTCTACGCATGGGAAGCTAGGAAAAAAACGTCTTTTCTTCTGGCTGCGTACGTATATACCTACGTGCATTTTATGAGTCATCGGCGATTCTTTTACGCTCGACTATACGCGGAGACCGATCGGTTATATAAATCAGGCGAAATCGAGCGGCCAAACCTTTATGCGATTGTTTCGCTGGCTGTCTTTTGTTCTGCTGAAGTTGGGTTCTTGGTAGAGTGTGGGGAGGACTGGGATGCTGATTCGCGATGTGGTTCGGGTTATTTATGGTGAGATAAGACGGTTGGGTGCTTGAAGTTTAGGAGGATTTTTTAGGGCTTTGTTCGCGCGTTGTGAGGGTATTATTGGATAGATATATTGCGGATCTTTTGAGATCGGTGTGTTGTTGTTAGTCATTTTTGTTGCGCAAGTTTTCATTCGTCAAATACTTATTGTACAATTCGTATTCAGGGTAGATACAAATTTTGATACGTGCATTGGAAAGAAATTGATTTATATACGCGAAGTTGCATTAATTTCTATTAATCATCAAAGCAAACCTTCTGCATTCAAAAAATGTCTTATCTTCCACCAACAAAGAACCAAACATTCGCTCACTACGAGCCACCATCCCCGAGCAATCCTCAAAAAACTCTGCCAACACCCTACCAGCATCAACTTTCCTCAGCGCCTCGCTCCAAAAATAAAAGAAGAAGAAGAAAGAAGAAAATGATCGACAAAAATAGAGAGCGATAAATCAAACGAGCGCGCGCGCGCGCCACTCAAAGGGAAGGGAGGCATCGGCCTCCCTATTGTATTGAGCAATCAAAGCCCAAAATGGAAAAGGAAAGCCCGTAGTCATGATCGAGCTCTGGCTCTCTCTCTTGCGGATTGCATTGCAGAGAGGCACATAGAAGCGCCTCGGGTCAAAGAGAGCCGAGCGAGCGCAAGTTCAAGGCCAGCTGCTGCTGAAAAATCCAGTTCCTCGCTCTCGGCGAGCTGCATCGCGTGCACACAAATGCACACTGTGTAGTGTCGGTGGGTGTGTGTTTATGGTGATGGTGTGTGTGTATGTGCTATAGGACGGGGGCGTGTGTGTATATGCGGAGTGCCGCTGATGTCTGGGTTGGGTGCGAGAGGGGAGGTTTGGAGTTTTTTTTGTTTTGGTTTAATTTTTTTAGTGATGTGTGTAGTTTAGGAATGATTAGATAATGTTGGAGTAATAAAAGTTTGTTAAATTCAATGAATAATTCTAGAGGCAGCATGACTGAAGTTAATTAAAGTTTTTTAAAAATATTTCTTAGAGTTCCTATTTTATATATTCAGGTTTATTAACTTGCACGTATTAATAGATTTTCACTTACAAAACCATGAAACTTAATAGCCTTTAGTACGCAAAAAGTGTACATTAAACTTAACAACTCTCTTAACCGCCGTCTGATACCTCACATAGACACTCAAACACATCGAAAATCCGTTCAACACAGCACATACTCCCATCTCACCGAGAAAATAATGTCTCTTCAAGAACAAGTATAATCGTCCTCCCCCTTCTCAACCATCCACTCTGTATATACTCCGGCAATTGAATCCAGTCCACGAGCCCACGCAAACGATCGAAAAACCAGTCGCCAGAGATACTTAATTCGCTGCTCCTTTAATAATAATCCCACAATAACGCGCCGCCTGTCTTCTTCCTCACGTACACACACCTCCACCACATCCAGAAGAAACACACCGCCAGAAAATTCGTACGAGATAAAGTACATCTCCCCAGAGGACGACACCTCCGCGAGTTCAAGGACCGAGCGCGCAGGCTCCTCTTTTGCATACATTTATCCAGCCTCTCTCGGAGAGAGGCGAATCCGAATCCTGTTCCCGCGCATACCCGTTCCCTTAGCGTTAAGAAAAATAAAAAAGGAAAGTGCGCAGCTGCGATTCCGGCGTTAAACAGCGCGCCGGTAATCCTTTTTTTCGCCTCGGTTAGAGGCATGATGACGCCCGCCTTGGCTGGATTATGCATGCGGATAGGTTAAGGTCGAGCTGTCTCCTGCTTTCTTCTCCTTTCTCTCGGCTTTCGCTTCCTCGTGTGTGTGTAGCGGATGGTTTTTTTTTTCCTTTGTGGAGAGGGAGAAAGGTGCGGGTTTTCTGTTTTCACGGGGGCGAGGGCATAATTTTCGTTAAGATGACAGTTTGTTGGGATGCGCGCGTGTGTTTGGGCTTTTCCGTTGTGGGAAAGGTTTTTTTAGGCTTTCGCGTGATTTATGCCGGGCGATGGGGTGTTTTGAGCCGCGCGGATGCTGCGTATGGGAAATTTACAATTTTTTTTGATAATCGATAGTATTAAAAGATTAAGTGCATCATAGTAAAATTAAATTACTTGTTATAGTAAGTTATCAATAAAATTATAAATAATTAACATGATTTAAAATAGATAAATTGTTTGTAAATTGACAAACTTCTATCTAATTAATTTAATGAATCGAAAATCAAATTCATTAAATCCAAACGCATTCCTGAATAATGTATATCATTAAAAAAATTGACAAAGCCTACATTCATTAGCAGCCGAATTCCAAAACTTGTCCCATTCTGTCAACAGCCCACACCTACTCAATTACATCACTCGGCCGGGTGACTTCACTAAAATGCAAATCAGCCAAGCATCATTCGAAGGTCCTGGCCTTTTCTTTTAGACTTTTAAATCGCACGATGAGTGGACCTGACGCGAAGGATAAGCGTGAAAGTGATGAAAATCTATTTTTAAATTTTACATTATTAAAACCATAGCTCGCATATACAAGAATCCAAATCGTCACCAGTAATAACATTTATCAAAACCGATATCCTCTCACTCACCTCTTATCAAACTTAAACAATCTCGTCCATTTAAAAAACACCATCTCACAAACATCCGTCCCGAGAGAAACCAGCTCTTCAAACCCTGCCCAAATCGACGTCTCGACATTCCGATCAGCGCGAAAGACACACTGTTGCAGCGGCCATAGCTCGCGGATTCTTGTATGGGTCTCATTCATTAAAAAACGAATCCACTCTCGATTTCTCGAGTGAGAGAGGTCCGAGAGAGAAGGAAAGAAGAGCGAGTTTCTCGAACGACGAAGGTGGTCTTTAAATGGCCGCGCGTTCGGTTCTCGTTGCTGGTCTCCTCACGAAATCATTTCTCAAAGAGCCGCCAGGGCCGCGAAGTTGTAATAGAGGCAGGAAATTACACGTTCCGTTAACGAAGGACAATTAGGGGGTAATTAGGAAATCGAGACGTTCTTTTTTTTTCTAAGGCTGGGTGCGTGTTTTGGGAGCTTTGATGGACGGATATGAGGCTTGTTTGCCGCTTTCTTTCGTTAATTATTGCTGTCGGATTTTTTTGGAATGGTTTTGGATTGATTGGGAGAAATTTGGTTTTTTTAACGTTTGGAAGTAGTCTGAATTTTGAAATGGTATGTGATCGGAAAAGTATTAAAGTGAATTTATTTCATTCTTGTGCTTTGTAAAATTGAAATAGTGCAAAATGCTCCACCATGTAAAAAATAGTGGAATTCCCACTAAAAAATAGTAAAAAATTCACGATTATTTAGTGAAGTGAACTGAAATTCACTAAATAATCGTGAATTTTTTCCATTTTGCACTATTTTAACTTTACAGAGTGAATAAAAACAAATTGTAATAATGTTGCCTATAAACAATGTAGTCTAATTCTCATCCATAAATTAAAAAAAAATTTAATAAACATCTTCCACGTCTGGAGTAAACCCTCTCTCAAACACACCCGATTTTTCATTTCCAAACCTCTCGCCGGTCTGTTTTATTTCAAAAACCTCTCCGTACGTCTTCGGCGTCTCGCGCGTGCGCCCTTTGAAAAAAGTCGCTGCCTGCCGCGACGCGAACGAGAAAACAGAAGATTACAGCTTCGAAAAACGGGGTCGTTCTAAATCTATCCATGAACCAACCAGGATTATGCACTTTTGAAATGCAGCTAAACTTTTCGCTCGATTGATCGATCGATATCAAAGCCGAATCATCACAACCGCTCTTTCTTTGATCTTAAATTAAGAAACAAGCGAATAGACCGGACCAACCAACCGATACTCTCCTCTCTAAAAATAAACCATACCCCCCCTTAAAATTAAAAAAACAACAAAAATCCAGTCACACAACCCATACATCCCAATCGTCCACTATATATCCCATCTCAAACAAAACCCGCCGCTATACCAACTCGTTCTCTCAGCATTCGCTTATACACACGATCAAAAGCTCGCATCTGCCGTCCAGCAGCAGCAGCCCTGCGCGAGCGCTGGTATAATGGAGTCCCGGCGCGTCTATAAATACCCGCGAAAGCCTCGCTCTTTCTCTTTCTCTGGTTGCGCACTTGCGCCGCGGATAGCTGCTTCGGTCTGCCCTTTGGATACATGCGCTCATGTATATATAGGCGTGTGTGCGTGGATTGAAGGCCGCGAGGCGGCTTTATTGCGTTGGGAGTTTTTATGCGAGGGATTTTAATTTTTTTGAAAAATGCGGTTTCTGGGTGAAAATCGTTTGCGCGAGATGAGCAGTTTAAAATGTGGGTATGTGCAGTTGGGGTATGAAGCGCGAAGGACGCGTTCTGGATTTTCCGAGGTGGCGTCAGCGGTTTTAAGATTGTCATAGTTCGTCTGAAGTGTATGGCTTAATTTTAGGTTTATCGTCTTTCTTTCTCACGCGAATTAAAAATAAGAAATTATCAAGCTCTAACAATAAACTAGTTCAGTCTCCAGATAAAATACTTTCAACGACAGAGTTTCAATTGTCACTAGCGCGCCGATCCAAGCACAAAACAATTCCCAATCAATTCATAAACATCCGCTCGCAACTCAATAACTCCCACTTCAAACCATACTAACCTCACCCACAAACCTCTTTTATCACCTCCCGCCGCTTATTTATTTACCCCCCGGCTATCGCATAACCCAGCCGATAAGCCCAGCTCTTTACACGCCCTAGAAAACGCCATAAACCCTTTCTCTAACCCAAGCGAGAAAAAAAAAGCAGAGAGAAAGATCGAATTACGAAAAATGACGAGCTCCGCACACTAGAGTCGCGAAAGGCTCAGGGGAAGAAGAGGAACGAGCCAAGAGGAGAGGATGACGTCAGCGTCTAAAATTTCGATCCTTCGTGGCGGCGGCGGCGACGATTCGACCCAAGGTCTCCCTCTCTTCTTCTTCTTCTTCGTCTTCTTCTTCTCGTTTTCTCTCTCTATGAATCCGCGCGCGGCTGGCGAGAGCCTCGGGCTCTTGAACCGCGAGAGAGCTGGGATGTTATGTACGCGGAATAATTCGAGAAGCGAGATACGCTGTGGGTGATTCGAGCTTTTTTATGAGGATATGGTTTTTCTTTGGTTGTTGGTTGTTTAGTGCGCTTTTTGCGGTAGGGTTAAATTTAGATTTTAGGTGTGGTTGTTGGGGTGTTATGTAGGAAATGTGCAGCGTGTGTTTTAGTTTTGGATTTGTTTTTTGGCTTTTAATTTACAAGCTTCCGAGTTTGGGGAAACTTCGGAGTAAATAGTTAAGTTTTATGAGACGGTTTACGCGAATAATACCGTGATGTAATCATGGCGGGTATTTATTGCGGAAACTGTTATGTACGCGAAGTCTACTGTTTAATGGCTACATATTTAAAGTCTGGACGATTCGTGATATACGTTTCGTTTATCTTATATTAGTCTACCGTCGCGTTATTCCAGTAATTTATTTACTTATCCTTTATTTGTAGAAGTAAAGATATGAAGCAGTAACTAACTTTAAAACGAATATTTACAAAATCTGGAATATAAATTATTAAGATTTAAAGAATTTTATAACCGGATTATAACAAAATTTTATTAAAAACTTCTTAAAACGTGTAATGTAGTTTCATTTTTTAAATAATACTCTAATTTCTTTCAAGACTACAATGTTACAGAAGCATATCTTTAATAAAAGTTTTACTAATAAATGTTAACATTTAAACTATGTTACAAACCTTTGAACAAGCAAGTATTCAAATCAGACTCCAACTAAAAAAAGTCAACCAGAAACCCGGCCGACTATGCATCGATTATCCAACAACTCCCGCTCCGTCAAACCAAAGAAAAAAATCCGAAGCTCTTCTTCCATCCCACTTGACTGAATCTCGATACCCAGCCTCCGAGCTCGGAAAAATCATCGTTGCATAACGCAAATCATTTTCCCTAAACGGTACCGCGTCTCGTTCTCGAAGTGGCTCCTATTCACAGTGCACCTAGACCCGCCTTTTTTTCTCACGAGAAACCTATTCTGCTTTTTTTCTCTCTGAAGCTCGCGTGATTCGACTTCGTGCCCTTGTTATTCGATTAGGACGATCGGATCGAGACTCTCTTATTAGAGTGGTCGGCTGAATTTTCATATGAATGTGATTTTTTTCAATCTGTTAACTGTAGGTGACGGCCCGTATAAATAAAAAGTTTGATGAACAGTGTTGAATAAATGTATAGTTTCAATATTAAAAAGTTGTTAATAAAAAAATTTCTGCCTATGTTATCAGTGTGTGCAAAGTAGATTCAAGGTTAATCAACTGTTCTTGTAACTCAAAAGTAATTAACGACTATAGTGATGAAGCATAAAAGCCCATAACTACAATTACCGATCCTGACAGCCTTATAAAGATCCTATAATAAACAATATAATCTAAAGATCATAAACCGAGATTGACGCAAAAAATAAATTACTAGTAGCAAAACAACAATCGCAAAGCTTAATATTAATAACAATAAAAAACCGTAACACATAAACATTCATTTACCAACGCTAAATTCTGTATATAATACCGCACTGACCAACGATTTCACAACGAGCGAGTAAAAATTAATAAAGCACGATCGATCTCCAGTCCGACATCTCAATAATGCGCTACATTTAGCGTAATAAACACCGTTATTGTTTTATTCTCCCGAGCAATACATCACAGCAAACCATTCGTTTAATATTAATTGCATTTCGCCGATATTCATACACCCCATTTTCATCGAGCACGCTTAGAGTCAGTTGTATTTCTGTACTATTCTTATCGTGCGGGCGCGTACAGAGCAGGGAGATAACAGAGCGGCTGATAAGAGACTTGCAACACCCGATTAATATTGAACGATCCCGACCAGATTCCATTCGCGTGTGCAGCGCGCACAGTGAGCGCGATTTCCTCATTCATCCGTTTCTCATTTTTCTTGGCTTGGTTTATAGGCGAGAGGTTGGCTGCGTGCTGCGAGTTATCTCAGTGGTGTTTGGATAATTATAGGCAGTGTTTTGACGTGACCTCGGTTTTATAGAAATTTTAATAATGCTTTTGTTGTAATTGTTTTTTATTGTTTAGAAATGTAGATATTATGAATAGTTAATAATAATAAATGTGTCATATTTCAAAATATTTTTTCGAATTTTTAGTATTGTCGGAATATCTTAGCAATATTGCATTGGCACAACGCGACTCTTTAACAAAAAGCTATTATTGTAATTTTTTATAGCCTAAAAATGTAGATAATATGACTCGATCCTTAATAAATAAACATTTCATGTTCGAAATTATATTCTTGAGTTTCTAATATTCCCTGAACACCTTCGCAATATTGCATTAGCAAACTCCCATCCACTGAATAAAACCAACCCAAAAATCAAAAATTTTCACACATCCCCAAAAAAAAATCCACACCCAACGATCCCATACCCGTTCGTCATCCGCCACACATGTTCATCATCGCTTAGCTCCCGCCCGCGTTCTCACACAGATCGAGAGATCGGTCAAAACCCACGTCTCTCCTCTCCTCTCTCGGGCCCTTTGATGACCGCGAACGAAGCAGCCTTTCCTCTCTCTCCCTTTTAATAAGAACCGCGCGCTGGTTTGATGCTGGCTGCGGATAAGGTTAAGAGCGAGTGCGCGGCCCTCAGTTAAATATATACACGACGAGAGAGAGAGAGAGAGTCTCTTGGAACGAGCTCGTCTTTTATACGTGCCGCGCTCGACGAGCGTCCGCGCGGTATATATGCATACGAGGCAATTTATAGTTAATTAGCAGAGGGACTATGGGAGTGGGTATGTGTATGAGCAAGTGGAGAGAGAGCAGCGACAATTGCGAGCTTTCTTCGGGATAATTAATGGCGAATGCAAGCGGAGGATGCGCTTTGCTGGGGATATTGAGATAAGCGTATTTTTAGGGAAATTCTGGGGGACTGGGGAGCTTGAGGGTTTTAGAGGATGAGGGATAGACTTTGTTGTTATGTGGATTGTTTAAGTTGAATGGGTGAGTACCATATGGTGTGGTGAAAATAAGTATTGAATTTTGTATCGAACGTTTGTACTTAAAAAAGATAAGTAAAACCCATTACTCTATAAGTATAACTAAAGCACAACTCGTAATTTCCAAACATTAAATTGTCAATCAAATCATAGCATCATTCATAACGAAATTATTCATTCCTGATTGCGCGCACCTATCCTGTATGACATCAAAGCAATCACATTATCCAGCCACCCGCATCAAAAGCTGCCTCCGCCAACGTCTCAAAAACGAAAACTTCCACAATCTACATCTCCACCCTTTCATCAAAAAACGAAAAAGCCAAGACCCGCGAAAAAAGCAAGCAAGAGCACCTATCATGCATGAATCAACTTCTTTTCGGGCGATTAATCCCTCTCTCTTTGATATAATCTACGGAAATACGAGACGTTTTATTTTCTTCATTTCCACGGCAACCCCGCGACTTCGATCCACTTTAATAGCCTTCTGCCGGCACTTCCGATCCTCCGTTAATGAGAGCGGCGAGTCTCTAATTGATATTACAGTTTATACGCCGGCGGCACACAGACGTTAGCGCAATTGGATTTTCGAGGCCAATAATCACGCGATTGAATTAATTGAATTAATGTGATATTGGTTTTATGTAGGAGATGCGCGCAGTGTTGCCAATGTTAAAAGGAGCGGTTATCAATATTGAGCAATCGAGGATAGGTACGATTTAATGGATAGGAGTTTATTACGCGGAGTTGGAGTGAGAATGCGGTTGCTGTTTCAGTTATGGGACTTGGAGCTGTGATATTAATTATTCGATTAATATTGCCTTTGATGTTGTTTATTACAAGGTTTACAGTCGTTTAAGTAGTAAAGATTCTTTTATTTCTAGGCAGTAAAAAAACTGCGATGTTGGCAAAGATGCTGGAGAACGTATACTTTTCAAACGTTTGCAATTTTCTGTATTTAATTAAATTTCTTCTACGCAACCCTAATCAAATAATTCAACCGCAAATGCTCTCTTTCTCTCCTATTAACAATCTAATACCCATTACCATCCTCTGCAAAATCCATCAAGATCCACAATATTCGCATACTCACCCAAACGTCCACCAATTAATCTCCCTCCCTAATCAATAACTCACCCTCCAGCATTCCGTCCAATTATAAAAACCAAACCGCGGCTGATTAAAATTTCACCCCGACACCCCAGGCCTAATATACAGCCTTGGTCCCCGCGTTCCGTAACGCAAATGTGCTTATCTGGGATCTCGGGCGCGGCGATCGTTTTTTAACGCCGCTCCCCGAAATTTCGTGCACGCCAAGCGGCGGCCTTTGACTCGTGCTGCGCTTGCAGCATGACAATTCGTGAGTGAGAGGTGGTGGGGGGAGTGGGTATGTGAGTGTGTGTGAGTGTTGCGCGTAAGAAGGAAATTTTATGTATACGTATAAGTGAAGGGTCAGCGACCGGGGGAATTTGGACGTTCGTTTGGATTAATTGTTGCGGGAGAGAGATGGCGCGTTTGCTTGGCCGGATATGGTTCATGATCTTTTTCTGCCTTTGGTTCGGAGAAGATTTTGTGGATTTTGCGGAAGGTTGTTTTTGTAAATTAAGGGGATGCGAGTTTGAGTATTAAATTGTAATCTAATGAATGATGTTAACAAAAGAAATTTTTTAGCTTTAGAATGTATGATTCCCATAAGCATCTGATTAATATAACATGTAATATTTACTACTCGCCGATTGATCTATTGTACTTCTTTTATGTATAATTTACGCTCTTTGTATACCATATTTTGCGCTGTACTACAAATTTTTGTTTGAAAATTACTTTGTATCTTTATTCTATGAACCAGATGGGGTTTTACCCCTTGGTTAATAAATTAAAACTAAATCTAAATCTATTTCATCACATTGAATTATTCAACTTACCAGCTAGTCGGACTTATCTCCTAAAGTTCACATTTCCACTTCTCCATTGACTGCGTTAATAGAGCGGTAGCTTCACTATCACCTATTTTTGAAAATTAAGATGGATTTAGATATAAGATAAATTTTTGCAGAACCTTTAGACTGTATATTAGAAGACGTAATTAATGAAAGATAGAAATTTGGGGGTCTGGCGTAAGTGCATGGTGGGATGGCAGAGGGGGATTAAAATGCAATCGATTATTGCGCGTGCAGCGGAATAATGAGAGCACTAAATGAGAACAGCTGACGTTTGCACGCAATGTTTTAGGGTTAATTCTGTTATTATACCTATGCAAAAAAATTTTCTTTTTAATTGGATGCGTACCCCATAAAATATAAATATGTTATTTCTCGTTTAATTGAACTGTTTTATTTTTTTGTTTCAGGTAAGCTGAAAGTCTATTGAATTTACCAGACCGAACCGTCGATTCGTGAGTTTTAATAGTAAATGATAGTAACCTTTTCGCTGTTGACTTCTAAATTTAATTCATCAAATTTAATTTAGTAGTATTAATTACTATATTTGAGACGAATTTATGATAGCGTACAAAAGATAAATAATCCTATTTAGAAAAAATTATAAGATTATCCTTCTAAAAAACAATCACAAACAAACAAACGCTCTACAAACATCTCAATCCACACCGACGCCCCACCCCCTCAGCAAACCTGAAACGCCAGTCCTCAAAGTCCGCTGAGCCATCATCCGCATCTCCACGTATCCCGATAACGCCCGGCGCTGAAAACAATGCCTCATCCAACCGCCATATCACAGCGCCGTGCTCCGAAATAAAAAATCAGCGAAAAACGATTGCCCCGCTCCTTATCTCCCTCACGGATGCTGGCCAACCATAACAACGCCCCCCTTTAGCATGCATACGTATATCCTTTCGAGTTCCTCAGTGTTGCGACAGATAGAATTACAGGAGAAAAAGAGGCTTGCTATCTTACATGCGCTTAACCCCCGGCAAGTTAGGATTGCGAAGGGTCCAAGGTCGGAGTAGCTCGGATGGTATGGGGCAACGGGCTTTTATGAGCGTTTATTGGAATATGCTGGCGTGGAATGCGATTATATTGTGTTTTTCTTGGGGGTATATATATAGAAGCGCCAGTGTGCAAGTTGAGAAGCTAAGTTTTCCGCGGTATAATCTTGGAAGCGTGCGCTTCAGATAAAGTATTATTCTTGTGCAAGCCCGCTCGTTTCGTAAAGCAGCTGAAAATCGGTTATTTATGCAAATAGACGGTTTCGACAGTGTCGATGTGTCGTTAAAAAAAAAGAGAGACACCAGAGCATATACATATATATTCCAAACGTCAATATCTGCGTAACGGGCTGACTAACGCCTGGACACATGCACGATACGCATATAGAGATTAACGATCGAGGCACGCCTCGCGCTTACTTTTAATTAAGAAATCCAGCGAGTGCTCGGGCCGTTCCTAAGCGCGCGTGTGGTCGTTGGAGAATATGGATTGTCCTGGCCGATTTTTCCTTTTTGCCCTGCTCGTAATGAAATTTTTTAGAAGCGCCGAGGGTGAGCGGTAGCCTTGTTGTACTCATTTTCGAGATTGTTGAGAGACTGGGTGTAATTAACGTTTTACGGGGCTGTTGGATGAAATTGTTTTTGCGCTGATCAATTATGATTTGAAACGCGGCGACTGGAGTGTGGTGGTAGAGGACTGTAAGTGATTGCGCGTGGAGAGTTAGTTTAATTGAATAATGAAAGCGTTAGTCTTGACACGATTTCAAAGGATTATCATAATTGAAGATGTCGATGGAAAAAAGTTGTATGTACAAGCGGTTTACAAGCTGTCGAACCTGATGTTCGATATCGCTTCAGGGTGACAATATCTGCTGACAACCACGTCTTTTTCCTCGCGACTTCCCAACTATGTCTTCGTTCGTCACCAGCTTTGAATTAACTTTATGTATATACAGCGCGCTGTAAAATGAAGTTTAATACAATTATCAATTACGTAAAGTACCAACGTATATCTCCCCAAACGAATCCTAACGAACGATCAAACGCGTATCACTACCCAGCACTGCGTTACAATCCAGCAGTAAAACGCATTCAGCGCTCATACCGATCTGCATAGTCGAAATACCAACGATCCATAGCTAACGATCGTCATATACATACCCACATTCCCGTACACCTGCAACACAAGCCCATACCACTAATCCCCCAACTCTCTCGCTCTTATAACGCATATACAGAAATTTACAGCACGCGATAAATCCGCCAGCGCTCGCCGGAGGCATATACTCGAAATCTCGCTTCCTCTGGCTAACCTTTGGCTCTCGAGCCTCGTATATACATATACGCATACGAGGCAGAGACGTTGCGCAAGGAGAGTAAATAGCCGCGTGTGTACGCACGCGGCTGGTATTCGTGTCATAGCTGTCGAGCCGGTCATTGTCGGGTTCTCTCGGGCCGTTTGCGTGAGGTTGTGTAGCTGTGTGCGATGTCGGAGAGAGAGCGATTTATATATCGCGGCTGCGCGGGCGTTGGGAAATTATTGGTGTGGGTATTAAGGGGAAGTTTTTGGCGCGGAATTGTGGATTGATATATATTTTGAGGGCGTGGGTCGTGCGTATCCGTTTTGCAAAAGGATATGGTGATGTATGGAGGTGGGTTTGTTGGGAAGGTTTGGAGAGGTGAGATGAAGCTGCGCTATTTTTAATTGTTTGTTAAATTAAGGAAGCCAAAAACTTTGATGAAAAGCTACATTAATTCTAATACAAATGTACTTGAAATTCTTAATATTTACATTAAATTTAATATAATTATGCAATGTCTATTAGCTTATAATAATCAAGAAGTTTACTTCCAATACATGTGTATTAAATTTAATGTAAAAACATTTAACAATGCAGGTAAGATAGCGCGTTGTGCTGTTAATACGAATTTTGTGTATAGCTCGACGGCTCTAGTCTTAAGTTCTATACGAGGGCAGGTCAGCTTCTTTTAAGATTAATGAGAATGATACGGTATAGTAGACTAAGATAGTGTTGGGCTAGTACTAGAGAGAGTGGGAAATGTAATGGGGTTAATTAAAATTACGTGATATCCTCATCTTTAATGGAAATCTTCTGAGAAAATTAGTAAATCTACTTAAATATCAGGGCTATAACAGACTAAATTAACTAAGTTTGGAGAATAATATTAGCAATTGAACAGCAAGAAGCTTATTAAAATTGAAACGAACGTGATTAGTTCGTTAATAAATAAACATACAAATTTACTCTCCGCAGGTAATTTCAACCTACAAAACAATTTATTCATTTTCTCTTCTTATAAACTTATTTTAATTATATATTGATATTACAAAAGTAAAAAAAAAATTATATTTTTTTAAGTTATACAAATGTGTTGATTCTAGTTACTTCTAAATCTTACGCATAGTTCATACCAATTCATTACAATAAAAAAACAAAGGTTTTCCATACAAATCAAACCATAAACACCGATCATCATCTCAACCAGACAAACCCGACAAGCGAAATCATTTCTTCAAAATCGAAAAATCAATCAGCCAAGAAATTGAATCCTCGCCCGTCTCGGCGCATCATCGAATTGATTTGCACAGATGTATTTCCCGCCGATGAGCCGCTTATTGATTCGTGCCAGATTCGCTCATCTCTCGTCCCGCGACTGATGAATCAGCGCTGCTCACAAGTCCCCGGTACACGTTAATTACTAAACTCTTTGAGCGATCGTTTGCTTGATTGTCTCTCGAGCTGCCTTTTTTCTTCTCGTCGTTTTGAGCGAATTGAGTTGTCCTTTGTTCTTTCGCAATCGGAGATGCGTCGTTCGTTTGCAGATTGTTTGAAGCTTTTTTTGCGAAGGTCAAGTTTTACGGGCTTGCATAAAATTGTGGAAGCTGGCTTATTGTAAAGGAACGTTTTTTTTTAAAGTTGACGGCGGTGTCGTTTAATTATAAAAGGAGCTGCGGATTTATGGGTCTTTCATTGGCTGAAATACACTGCTGCCCGACATGAGGTTTTGAAGGTAATTCGAAAGTAATTCATTTTCGTGCTTCAACGTTCGGTTGTCCTCTTGTACGTTACTAGTTTTCTTGAGTAGCTCTAAAATAATATTGAGAAGAGGATTGTTTGAATGAATGTTGGCGAATTATAAAGAATAATTGGATTGTTCAGAAAATACATACCATCAAGAGTATTTTGAAGATCAAGAACTTGTTGAATCATTTGTGTTTTGTCGTCTACCTCGTTAAATTCCGTTCTAAGCTTCGGAAGTTCTAATTCAAGATCACTAGGTTCAAGAGCACTGCGGCTGGGATTGTTTTCTTCTTTCGAATCATTTGCATCGTCCAATAATTTCACTAAACCAAAGATTTTTATATGAGATTTGTGATGAATTTTCTCAATTAATTTATGAAAATATTATTATTTGATATTACATATTTGAATTTGAAATCACAAAAAATGATTGAGACAGTTTTGATTGTTAGCAGTTTAAATCTATTTCTGATTGGTTTTAAAAAATAGTTTATTTATTTTTTATTTACTTCTTGATTTTGTGAATACTAACCTCAATCAATCGTCTCTCCAGCCACATATTGGCCGTCTTATTTAATCCTTATAAAATTAAAATACATAAAAAAATTACCTTTTGCATCGTCTTTTTTTACAGGCTCCTTCTTCACTTTTGTTTCATTTTTGAAAATGAATTTGAACATTTTGTCAATGTTATATAAATTATGCAACACAAATTCACAATAATATTATTAAATACACTTAAATTAAGAGTATATAGATCACCTTTCTACGGGTAACTGATCCGAACTGTCAAAAGTAGAATAAACTAGAATCTTATATAGTGCAGTGTAGGCATTTTCGTAAATATAAAAGGGATTTGTAGAGAGTCTTAAGGCTGGTTCTTAATCCTGTTTCGACCTGAATACAGTTGCAATACCTGAAATACGTTTCTTGGAAATTAGTAACTTATATAAAAACGGTGGAAAATTACCAGCTAACAATTGCATGTGTACAAAAATGAGGATTGTGTCAAATAATAAGGGGCGTATCATATACCTGAGCAATATTATATTAAATATTATAAATTTCTCTAAAATTACAGCTATTCATAATGGGTAAATTAGGTTATCAGAGCATCTGAGGAGCAGTGGAAAATTTTCGCAGCCTAGCTTCTTCTTAAAATAATCAAAAACTTTTGCTTGAAATTGAAGTATTAACATTTAAATTTTAATTTATATACTGCTTCTTTAATTGATAAAATTTCAGTAATATATTGTGATAGCATACTATCGCATACTGTTAATCCATTTTGTTTACTTTGCATTCCCAAAAGCAATAACAAACGGATTAAATCGATACTCTTTTGTTCCTATATTTTTTTCTAACCGGAACTTTCTTCATTGCTCACGTCTAGTTCGAACCACCTCCCGATTCCCGCATATCCATATCCATCCTCAACTTTGAGAGATTTCTTCTCATGAAGCACGCTTCGTTTGCCAATTTATCATAAAACATGAACAACCAGCGCCGCCTTATGAATAAAACATACCTTTCCAACTTTGGTCAAACTGTATTCTTCCATTTTAACATAAACGTCTTCAAGGTTCGTTGGGTCGTAAAATTTCGTAAGGATTTTATTGAAGCTACGTGTGATTCATTTTGCGCAAGCGAAGTATGCGCTTTTAATTTTATATGCGCGCGGGCGTGCAGGTGCGTCGATCGCTGCGATTAGCGCAGTTGATGATTTGCTGGGAACTCCGAATGGTGATGACGTATTTATTGTGAATTTTATGGTTGATGTGAGGTTATGTGCGCGTATGGGATGATTATTTTACTAGCTTGAGGCGCTGTGATTTATGCATACTGTTTCGAAAGATTAATTCAGAAAAATTGGAATGATGTATTTATTTTGATATTTTTCTCAAATAAAAGTTTCACAAATTCAAAGTTGCTTTTAAACTGATAAAACATTTATGTTAAATTATAAATTCGTCACACTTAAAATTTACAATACAGCACAAAAAGCTTGTCCACTTAATCACCTCTCACGTAAAACAAATTCGCAAACATCAAAGTCTTAAACCCAAACACAATCTCAACCCGACTCTTCAATCTCGTTACACAATGCAGCATAAAACGCAAAAACCAGCTTCATTAGCCGCAATAAAATATCGCAAAAAGCGCGTAATGACGAAAATTCTACCACATTACCGGCGGTCGGCAAAACAAATACATAATCGCTGCCCCAGGGCGACGACGCAACGCCGCTTTTCTCCCGTGTATACGTGAGTAAGAAAAAGCCAGCTGGCTTCCCAATAAAATTGCCGCTAATTCGCACGCCAGGAAAAAGCGGTGGCTTTTACTTGCGGAGTAACCGATTCAGCTCTCTTTCTCTTTAACGCCGATGCGCTCGGTTAAAGATCGGCTAAAGACCGGGCGCGATCGGCTCTGAGCTTGCTCTCGTTCTTTACGAGCCGTAATTGCTGAACGATAGTTAGAGGGATTTGGTGAGCTTGTAGGTAACGAGTCTGGAGCATTGAAATTATGATTGTGGGAATTTTCGATAGCGGAAGGTTGGAATTTTTTGAGGGGAGTTCGAAAACACGTTACTGTTATTTCGACTATGAATTTTTTATGAAGTAATAGAATAACATAACAAAACGATTTAATTAAATAGCTTATTGTAGTGTTTAATATAAACTATATGATTTCTTCCGCAAAGAAAATTAAATTGCCTCTAATTAAATTGTCTAACTAGGTTAAACGTATTATAAAAATGATATCCAAAAAAGCTCTTTTAGTTAAACATAGTAATCAATCTTCATACACATACACTCCGTCTTTGGATCCTTCCAAACCTTACTTTTCATATAAAATACCTTACAAATCCTCATATCTAAAAAAAAATTTGACCCAACAAACTCAAGCCTCACCACAACTGCATCCTCTCGCACAAAGCCAACACTTCAACCCATCTCGTTAGATAAAACCATTAAGCGGCTTAATGCGCATCTTTTATTATAAAACTCCAGCTGAAATTAATAGCGCCTGCCTGAGTACACGCGGTTGATAAACTCTCACTCTCCCGTCCCGTGAACACTTTGGAATTCCAAGCTGCGACTGCATAGCTTGCGCAAAAGTTTCGCGACTCCCGCGCGCGTAGCTATGGGACCGAGCTGAGACGCCGCGCCCCCGCGGTCTTATCTTTGTATTCGTGCGTTGCTAATATGCTGGTTTTCCTGAGTCCTATCTGCAGGCTGTATGGCTGTGTGCGTTTTGTGCGTGAAGAGGGAGAGCTAAGATAAGAAAGTTTATTTTTTGATTTAGAGACTAAGGAGTTTTTGCGCGAAAGCTGATGTATAAAGAATCATGAGACCTCTACACATTTTGAAGAAATCCAATTAATTATAGTCTGGTTTTTTGTATGCATCTAGGAAAATAAGTAGTACTGCTTCAGCAAAACACCAACATCTGAACACCTCCAAGTCCATTATCAATCTACTAAAACAGATTAAAATCTCGAGTAAAAAAGCTTAAATAAACTAAAATATTGCTCATCGAAGATCAACGTAATTCCAACAACAAGCTTCTTTTAGTGAATATGTTTGTATCAGTAAAAATTAGAAATATATGTAGCATTTTGGAGTACTATTAAAAACTTTAAAACGAAGTCAAAATTATAAAAATAAATATAAACAGTGAATTATTTTTATTAATTACTTAGTTATTACATTCAGTTACATTATAAAGTAAGATTCAATCGCCATTTTAATTTGAAATGATGAAAAGGTAGAGCATTAAATGTGAATAATTTACTAACGCTAGTATTAATTTAAAATTATTACCAAAAAATTAGACCAAATTAATTCAATTACAAAGGCAAAAAGTGATAGCGAGTATCCTATTAAAAGCAAACCAACTACTATAATGACGAATTCTGTATTTTCTTCTAGTTGGTTTACTATATTTACACTTTTCTTGTAAAAATAAAATTTAAATACGTTTTTGAAAGTTTTTGCGTCTTTCACTTTAGAATTTAAGTAAGATTCACATGCACTATTGAACCATAATTGTATAAAATTGAACTCAAAAATATGGTAAACAAGTTTCTGAAATTTACTGATAAACGGTGATTTTGCTGAAAGGTAAACCGCATTTACATACATAGATATTGACTCTACAGTATTTACTACATATTCGCCTTTCGAATTTTGCATTAGTGCGTTAATTAAATTCGAAGAGTACGACTGCATCGCATGTACATTAATTTCATCTTTTCGTAGTGAGTCAAAAATATTAACCACAGACTTGTTAATGACAGTTATTGGATTAGAAATATTTTTATAACATATTAGTAAGTTCACCATTGTCATATTGTCAACAGTCAATGAAATATTCGAATCGACGACATCCTGCCAAGTTTTGAAATTATAAAACTTCTTTGGGTTTATTTTTATTTTAAGCAATTGGTCCAAAAATTCTGCAGAAAATACTAAGGATAAGGATACTAGATATAAAAATAAAACTTTTTCTTTCGATTGTCGCGGCTCATTTGTTGTGGAAATCCCAAATAAAATCATTGAAACATTTAGCGCCGTCAAAAATTTACTAGAAGATCGATACGAACATGATAAGATAATCAAAATAATGATAACCATTATACTTATTACTATTATGAAACTCCATGGAACTGGTGTTTCATAGTAACCATTTTGCTTAATTGCAAATGTCGGAAAATAAAAACCATGTGGAATAACAACTTGCGATGGTGAATTACCACTTAGATAAACAGAATTCATGCTAAAATCAATTGATTCATTTATTAATAAATCACGTAATTTATATTCAAAAGCACGTTTATTGTATGTTGTACTATATAATTTAATGTTAACGCTAAAATTCATTTTTTTCGCAATCATGTTGAATAATTCAAATTGCACTCCTGAAAGATCATTCCATTTACCTGAAAAATTTGACTGTATAATAACATCGAAATTCATATCGAATAATCCAGCGTTCAAAGAATAACCATATAAATTGTGTAATTTTTCAGAAAACAATTTACCATTTTTATTGTATTGTTTAATAATATATTTATCATTGAAAGGATTACACTCGTGTATTCGAATTTCTGAATATTTAATAAAACTTCTGTGAGATATATCTACATGATTAGTAAAGTCAATAGTGTCATTTTTTTTCATTATTTCTATAATAGAGACATGCAAAAAGCGCATACTCCATAGATACTTAAAGAAATTTTTTAAATTGATATTGTTTTCATTGTTGATATAAAAGACAATACAGTGTGGTCTTTCACCCATATAAATCATTTTATCTAAGAAATAAAATATATTCATCAATTCTTTTATAGGTTTGGGAAAACGATAAGCATTTATGAATATAATGCACAGTGTTGGAAGTTTTCTATTCATCATTAACATATGAGCTGTACGTTCAATTATGTGAATATTAGACATTTTTCTGGGGTTCAAAATAATAGTTTGAAAATTTGTTATAATTTCTTCGTAGATGGATAGAATTGGACTCTGTGAAGTCTCCAGCAAAATGACCTTTTCAATATTCATATCTTCCTTTATGTACCTGGTTATATCTTTCATCCAATGATAAGCATTAGAATAAATCGGAATAAATAAATAAATAAAAACATATGATAAATTTAATATTTTTATACTTGTCTTCAGTTTGTGTATTTTAATTAAAAAACCAGCAGAATAGAGATTTTGGGGATGCAAAGAATGAAGAAAAAATATAATATTAATGTAAAAACAAATTTTAAAATACACTGAAAAAAAAATACTTTGAAAATATAACATATAAATTTGTTACATTTACCAATTGGTTTGCGTACCCAAGACCTAACTGATTGATTGGTAAAGGTTACAAAGTGTATTTTGTTAAAAATGTTTGTGTTTAAAACCAAATCGCTTTATAATTGTAACGATTTCTTTTGTTATAAGTACTTTTTGTGTTAAAAAAAACTTATTAATTATTTTACAAAGTTCGAATAATTATCAATATAACACTACCTTGTAATTACAACAAAAAAGTTCGTACGAGCAACAAATTATATTTTAACCATGTGCTATTTTGTTAGATTTACCAAGTATTTTTTCAGTGTATGTTATTACAAATTACTACAGTTTGTTTCAAACTTACCATTGATACAAGTATTTTAACAAGACGAATATTTTACACTACTGCTATATTTATGTGATTATTTGTGTGAAATTTGACAATTACGACGCAGCTTCTTCAGTGCTTGTTATTTAATGATGAATATTTTGAATTATATTTCTATGTATAAAGACACAACAATGAATACTTTAGTAACTTATTCAAGCAAAGAAAAAACCGTTGTCAAGTTTTAATCATTGAAAAAAATGCGTATAAACGTTACGCGACTCCAACGTAGAATTATACTGTTTTTAGCTTATTATTTCTTTTTCGAACTTTTTTATTTTTTTTCTAGCAATTTCAGGTAAACACATACAAAGTAAAACTTTTTGTAGACAAATATACGAAAAATATTTATAAAATATGCCATTACATTTGCATAGAATTTATTAGCGCATGGAATATTTTTAATATTTAGATGGTGCAATATGAAATTAAAGTCAACTTATGAATCGCGATCGTTCGATAGGACATATTACCAAATGTACAAAAATTTGAAATGTAAATGTTAGACAATGTATTTACAATATTCATTCGACGTTTAAAAAATCGACTAACAAGTACTAAAACAGAAAAATTTTTGAACGACCAAATTTTAGAATTTCACTGCTGTTTATAGCATCGAAAACGTAATATTTCGAAAATTGTGGGTTATAGTATTAAAACATATTTAAATTCTATTAAATTTCGAAAATATGCACTTTTGATGTTTCAGGAAGAGTATTTTTCTATTATTTGGATATTCGGTATAATAATTATTTAAAAATTCTGTTTTATTACTAATCAGTTGTTATTTTGAAAGGGGTTGATTCAGTAGATCGGGCATGACTGATTCCTCAGAAAACTCGATTTTAGTCAGTCGTACTGATTCAACAAAACACCAACACAAAATACCTTTAAACCCGTTATCAATCTACTAAAGCGGATTAAAATCGCAAGTGAAAAAAGCCTAAATCAATTAAAATTTTGCTCATCGAAGATCAGCGTAATTCTAACAACTCTGCATAGCAGAACTAATATCAACAGACAATAAAATATTTATCGACCTCACATTTCAGACTGATTGAATTGTCAGCGTTAGCAAAATGCATTTCTCTCACACAATCCAATCCTCTTTTACGCAATCTATAGCGAGACCTTCATTTTTCGCTTACACCTTAGCACGGACTTATACTTGAGCTGACCTAAAATTCATGCCACCCTCGCGCATTTAATTTAATCAGTAATGAACGGGTTGCTTTATGCATGCGAAAAGCTGGTGATGATAAGGGTGCTCTTGTGCGATTTGAAGAGGCTGGTCTTTTGCTGATAGTGGACATGTAATACGCGACGTAAGCTTCTTTCGAAGGTGGTAAGTAAACTTTGGATGAATGAATCACGAATATATGAAAAAAAGCTTCTTTAGGTGAATATGTTTGTATCAGTAAAAATAACAAATAAATATAGGATTTTTGTATACTATTACTTCAAAACGAAGTCAAAAGTATAACAATAAATATAAATAGTGAATTCTTTTTATTAATTACTTAGCTATTAAATTCAGTTATACCATACAGTAAGATTAAAACGCCATTTTAGTAATAGATTATTTATTTTAACTTTTAAAATCTATTTTTGTAACACCTGCACTGAAACAAAATGAGTAAAGGTAGAACACTAGATATAGAGAATAGTTTACTAACACATACTAATTTTGAATAACTACCAAATACTTGGTCCAAATTAGTTCAATTATAAAGGCAAAAAATGATATCAAATATCCTGTTAAAAGCAAACCAACTACTATCCTAACGAATTCTGCATTTTCTTCTAGTTTGTTTATTATATTTACTCTTGTATTGTAAAAATAAAACTTTAATGAGTTTCTAAAAAATTTGTCTAGATTCACTTTAGAGTTTAAGTAAGATTGAAATGCACTATTGATCCATAATTGTATAAAATTGAACTCAAAAATATGGTCAACAAGTTTCTGAAATTTACTGATAAACGGTGATTTCGCTGAAAGATGAACCGCATTTACATAAATACATATTTCCTCTATAGTACTTACTACACACTCGCTTTTTAAATATTCGATTCTTGAATTAATTAAATTTGAAAAGTACTTTTGCATTATGTTTACATTAATTTCATCTTTTAGTAGTGAGTCCAAATAATCAACCACAGACTTGTTAATGACAGTTACAGGGTTAGACAAATTTTCATAACAGAATAGTAAGTTCGACAATGTCAGATTGTCAACGGTCAAAGATATATTCGAATCGATGACATCCTGCCAAGTTCTGAGATTGTAAAACTTCTTTGCGTTTATCTTTATGTTAAGCAATTGGTCCAAAAATTCTGCAGAAAATATTAAGGATAAGAATACTAGATATAAAAATAAAACTTTTTCTTTCGATTTTCGCGGCTCATTTGTTGCGGAAATCCCAATTAAAATCATTGAAGCATTTAGCGCCGTCAAAAATTTACTAGAAGATCGATACGAACATGATAAGATAATCAAAATAATGATAATCATTATACTTATTACCATTATGAAATTCCGTGGATTTGATGTTTCAAAGTAACCATTTTGCTTAATTACAAATGTCAGGAAATAAAAACTATGTGGAATAATGACTTGCGATAGAAAATTACCAATTAGATAAGCAGAATTCATGCGAAAATCAATCGATTCATTTTTTAATAAATCATACAAATCTAACTCAAAAGCATACTTATATGTTGTACTATATAATTTAATGTCAATGCTGAAGTTCATATTTTTCGCAATCATATTGAATAATTCAAACTGTACTCCTGAAAGATCATTCCATTTACCTGAAAAATTTGACTGTACAATAACATCGAGATTGCTATCAAATAATCCAGCGTTCAAAGAATAACCATATAAATTTCGTAATTTTTCAGAAAATAATTTAACATTTTTATTGTATTCTTTAATAATATATTTATCGTTGAAAGGATTATACTCGTGTATTCTAATTTCAGAATCTTCAATAAAGCTTCTATATGATATATCTACGTGATTGATAAAGCCAATGGTATCATTTTTTTTCAATATTTCTATAATGGAGACGTGCAAAAAGCGTATATTCCATAGCAACTTAAAAGTATTTTTAAAACTGATAGCATTTTCTCTGTTGATATAAAAGACAATACAGTATGGTCTTTCACCCATATAAATCATTTTATCTAAGAAATAAAATATATTCATCAATTCTTTTAAAGGTTCGGAAAAACGATAAGCACTTATGAATATAGTGTACAGTGTTGGAAGTTTTGTATTGTACATTAACAAATGAGCTGTATGTTCAATTATGTGAATATTAGACATTTTTCTGGGGTTCAAAATAATAGTTTGAAAATTTGTTAAAATTTCTTCGTAGATGGATAGAATTGGACTCTGTGACGTCTCCAGCAAAATGACTTTTTCAATATTCATATCTTCTTTTATATACGTGATTATATGTTTTGTCCAATGATAAGCATTAGAATAAGTCAGAATAAGTAAATAAAGAAAAACGTATGATAAACTCAAAGTTTTCATACTTGTCTTCAGTTATTTTATTGTTATTCAAATACCAGCAGATTGAAGATTTTTGGACCGTAAAGTACGAAGAAAAAATATAGTATTAATAATGAAAAAAAAAATATATAATATCAATATAGAAAACAAATTTTCCAATATTTTATTACAAATTACCACAATGATTTTCTATTTTACGATTGATAAAAGTATTATAGCAAGAAGAACGTTTTGGCTTAATATATTTGTTTGATTATTTGCGTCAAATGTCGATGGCAACTGCTTCTACTTAGCTTGTTACTGTTACATTAAATTATATTTTAAATTATATTTTCTAAGTAAAAAAACACAACAATCAATAGTTTAGTAACTTATTTAAATAAAAAAAAACTGTGAAATAATGCGTATAAAAAGTTATACGGCTCAAACGTAGAACTACACTTTTTGTACTTATTGTCTCTTTTTCAAATTTTTTTATTTTTTAACAGTCATAGGTAAACAGAAACAAAATAGTTTTTTAAGATACATATCTGTAAAATATTTTTAAAAGTATACGGTTACATTCACGTGGAACTTATTAATGTATGGAATATTTTTTTAAGCTTTTGAATGTGAGGTTTTGTATATATATTGTATTGTTTGGAAATCGCGTTTTAGGTTAATAATAAAGCGCAATTAAATTTACAATTTTATTATGAGTATTCTTGATTTTTAGCATTTTTAGACGGGAGAGCGTAGAGAAGAAGTTTTTCTTTAGACTAAAGCATTTTTGTGGAACCCTAATGTACAAAGAACTTTGACGACTATGAGCTTACACGTAAAAAAATTATTTTATTTTTTTTTTTATTTATTAAGCTTTTGAATCTTTACAGATTTATTCGCTTTATAAAAATTATTAAAATAATTTTTAAAATAATTAAAAAATTATTAGAATAATTTTTTTTAATTTATTTCTCAAGTTTATTTCAGATAAAAGCACAAAAGACGATAAAAATTAAAAATAAAACTCATAATAAACAAGAGTTTATAATATTTTACAATTAAGATCCATAGCGGTGATCCAGCATTGTAAACAGTGCTTTTAGTTTAAAAATTATTCAGAAAAGTCAACTTTTTATTACTGACGTAAACTCCCAGCAAAAACATCCAACGAGAACTTACAACTCTATTATTAAACCATAACAAAGACGATAAAGTAGAAAAC